>PITA01011571.1:0-66108 GCA_004023965.1 Spilogale gracilis | reverse complement strand
TCCTAATTTGGGTTAGCAAGGGGTACGTGATGAGTTGCACGCTCACAGTCTTATGGAATTTCTTTAGGTCTCTGTAGGGCTTGAGGGGGCTGGGTAACTGCCTGCCCGTTGCTAGGCTTAGATAACAGGAGGCTTAGATAACAGGAGGAGGGTCTGCTCTGACATTCTGGAGGGTGGGAGCCGTTACAGTATCCTTTCAATTTTAAAATAGTTTTTGGATAGGGTCTGGTCATTGTCAATATCCAGCGATAACTGTAATGATCAGGATAGCTATTGTGGGCGCTGCTGGAAAGGGGATTTTTCAAAGCCTCCCCCCAGAGCATACCGAGCAGTGCCGCGATGGTTTGTTGAAATTGCTGCTCAGGGGTCAGGTCTGGGGGTGCACGGTAAGCTTCCGCCTCTCTCTTTCGGCCCACATGTCTGTTTACAACCACCCTGGCCCCGGGAGTCTGTGGTATTGAACCCAATCACCTATACTGTGTGTGGTGGGGGGGGTGGTTTTCTTGGGAGAGGATGGAAATTTTAAGTCCACAAGGTCCAAATTAATTGGAGAAGTGGACTCTACCTCTATGACAATGAAGAAGCCTCCTGGATAATTCCTGATCCCACAGAAAATCTAAGAATAGTTTCGTCAGTCCTATTTCAATAGAATCTGTTAGCAGCTGAAGGCAGGCAGGCAATGCTGTGCGGACACTGCGTTTTATTTCCCTGACATTGGCATAATCTGGGGAGGACAACGCCGGCTTTCACTTACTCATAGCTGTTTACAAGTCGGTAATGGAAAGAGACAAGGTTATCTAAATACAAATTCAATGTGGGCTTAATCTCATTGGGTTATAATAGGAATTTCAGCCAGGAGCTGGTCGATGCTGAGCTACACCTTTCTCTCGAGCCACAGCTTCTGCTTCTATCTATGATTCAAATATCAAAGAGACAGGCGTGAATAGCTAAGGAGATCTGCAAAAATACTGCGGTGCTCACAAAACAAAATGTCCCAGGTAGAAGAAAAGATGCGGAAACTTGGCAAAACTGTGGAGCGGCTAGCATTCCGAGCCATGGAAAGGAACGTGTGACATACTTGAAAGTCAAGTAGAAGGAGCCACACGTCGCCGACAATTCGCGCAGTCCGTTGAAGTTTCGGGATGGAGATGAGAACGGAAGTCACTCACAATTTATTCAGTGGCAAAGACCCGAGCCAACATAATTCTAACTCAAAAGATTCCAGTCATCACTACCAATGGCAGAAGTTCAAGTTGAGAGAGAGCCCATTTCCAATCTCAAAATAGCCTGGTGGAGATAAATGCTTATTAGGTTTTGTTTATTTATTTTGTCCACTCTTCACTTCTCGAAGTTCTTGCTGGTGTCTGTTGGCACTGTTATCCACTCTTTTCCTCCTATTATATTCTTAGACTTCACGCATCTATCCTACTTTAAATCAAAACAAAATAGAAACAAGTGTTTTACCAATAAATCCGACATGGACATTTCCTTGTTTCGAGAAGTTCCATGATGCTCTGGTGGGGGAGGGGGATGGCAAAACTGTAAGCCTCTGTTTCAGTATTTGGCCCTTTGGTTGTTCCCAGGCGCACTGAACGTGTGACTAGTCTACATCTGGACTAAATTTTCCTCCCTGGGTGGCAGTTACATGGATTGAAGATGTCTGTTCTCTCTTTTTATATACATAATTTTTGTAGTTTGTCATCTATAAAATTAGCAAAATGCTATTTTGAACCTTATGTAATAACATTTTGAGAAGCAGGACCTATACTTGCAGCTGAAGCACATTCGATTTCCCCCTTGAGGGAGGTGACGGGGCTGCGGCATTTCATTTCCTCTGAGCCTTTGGCTTTAGCCGAGCCAAGCTCAAGTTTTGTGGTATTTGGGGCTCAGAGAGCAGCCAGTTCCATTACTGAGCATCTCTGGTTTTTAAGGGTTATTTCATCATAATCAAACTTCTTTTTTTTAGTTAAAAGATATTTATTTATTTGTTTATTTATCTATTTATTTGTTTCGAGAGCATGTGAGCACGCGGAGGGACAGAGGGAAAGAATCTCAAGCAAACTCCCCATTGACTGTGGAGCCCCATAAAGAGCTTGATCTAACAACCCTGAAATCATGACCACGGCCGAAATCAAGAGTCGGATACTCAACTGACTGAGTCACCCAGGTGGCCCAGTAATCAAACCTCTTCATCTCTGTCTCTCAAGAGTTCATCTAGAGTTGGGAAACACATCCAATCCAACATTGCATCGTTAGTATTGACATGTGTCTCATCTCATGAAATACCTTTTTGTTTTCCCGAATAGAAGTTCAGACTCTCTGTGGTCCCTTTTGCAGCTTTTATGATATGTCTGTTGCTTGGTGTCTCTGGGGTCCTCTGAGACAATATCCATAACTTGTCCAAGTTCCTATAGTCAGTAAAGTCAGAAGAATGTCTAGAAATTGCCTATATGTTTCATCCAAAGATATATGGCCAAACATTGAGAATTTGTAAAGCATAATATATATGTTTCATATGTATATTCAAATATATATTCTGTGTATGTTCACATATATTTCATCTGTGTGAAATATACTTTCAGTGAACCTCTTCAATTTGAGCACCCCTTTAAGAAAACTCCAAGTAGGGCGCCTAGGTGGCTCAGTTGGTTAAGCAACTGCCTTCGGCTCAGGTCATGATCCCAGAGACCCAGGATCGAGTCCCACATCGGGCTCCCTGCTCGGCGGGAAGCCTGCTTCTCCCTCTCTCGCTCCCCCTGCTTGTGTTCCCTCTCTAGCTATGTTTCTCTCTGTCAAACAAATAAAATCTTTAAAAAAAAAAAAAAAGAAAACTCCAAGTAGTATTTTGTTGTTCCTGAAAGTAGCCATTAAACCCATTAAGGCATATGGCCATTTCATGCTTCACTAGATTAAGCCAACTGAGGCCCTTTAGCCTCTATAACTATTGAAATACCAGGGAGTTTTTTGAAAGGCAAGAAAAATTAGAATTGAATGCTCTGAATTTCTTATTTTTTTGCTACTAAAACCTGTGCTAAAGAACTCTAGCCTAGCGCTACTGTGTGGGCTGAAAGCAAAGTTGTTTCTTGCTTGGACAATGAAGGATGGACAGCCACAGTGACCCAGAGAGGGGCTCCCACTTGAGTGTGGTGATGGGACTCCTTAGTGAGAGAGCTGTCTGCCATGGAATGTCAGGGCCCCAGCAGTGGGAGGAAATTTTCTTCCCTAAGGAGTTGTCAGGCTTGGAAGTTAAAGCCCAAGTATGCTGAGGAGGGAAGAGAGTAGCAGGGGAGACAGGAAATTGGTAATACTTAGGAAGAGTGAACCAAAAAGTAAAAATCTTAATGATGATTAGAGCTAGGTTTTCATATTGTTAGAGGAGGAGTTACAAAAACAGGAAAGAAGGTGACTAGAATAAAATTCTCAATGTTGATTTTGTTGGTGTGAACTCATCACTTTTAATGCCTGTTTCTAGATATAGAAATATATATAAGTGTGCATATGTGTGTGTGTTCCCCTAGCTCCGTCCATTGAGGGAAACTGAGAGTCGTGTCACCCCCATGAGAACGAGCAGACCCAGTGTCCATTTTCCACTCCAAAGAACCAAGGTTCCTTGGAGAAATGGTTGGCTTCAAGGCTGCACCAAAAACATTACCTAATGAACCCACAAATCTTATTCTGCCAGAAGAAAAATAAGTGCTCCAAGTATGGTGGGAATGTCTAAAGGACACAGAAGCCAGTTTGAAGGGACAGCACTGGTCTTCTCAAAGACAAGTGAAGCATCAAAATACATAACGAGAATGATAGATTGCAGTCCATTGGATAAAAATTAAGACTCTTATGTTATATGACCCTAGAGACATATAGCCAAAACTGAGTCAATAATTTGAAAGTACGATGACGAACAGACAATTTCCGTATTTCCAAAGTATATGCTCATGGAGTATGTCCTGACTATAAGGGAGAAAATTATAGCCCCGAAGTGGAAAACCTGGAAGATGCCACCTTAATTCATGGTCAAAGGGAACATCTTGAATGTAAACAGATCAACATCTTGTGTCACTTGAAGGGTAGAAGGTGAAGAACACAGAGTCGCTTCTATAATTCTCCAGCCAAAGACCCAGACCCTGCATCAAATCATGAGTAGGAATCAAATTCACGAAGAACTGCCCCCCTAAATAACTGTTGTGATCTTCAAAAGCATCAAGATCATGACTTCAAGGAAAGACAGAGGACTTTACCAGGCTGGGCTGAAGAAGACTGAGAAGATGTCATAACTACGGTGTTTGCTCCTGACCCCCCCAGAATACGAAAGACACTGTGGGTACAATTGGCAGAACCTATATGACACGCCTGAGGACTCTAAGGCAGCCTGAATTTTCTGAGTTCCATGTTGCCCTTTGCTTTGTGTTTTCCTTGTTAGAACACAACAGTAAATTCAGGGTTGATGGAATGATGGGTTGGCTCTTTATGCTCAAGTGGCTCTGGGGAAAAAAAAGAAGAAAAAAACCTCTTTGCACAATAACCCAACTTTTCTGTTAAGCTGTGATTATTTTAAAGGAAAAAAATACTTCTTTATACTGTGTAAACTCTTTGATCACTCTTATGTTGGGTTTCTTCTTTCATACAGGTAAAGAAAAAATAGGACAAATGCATATGAAAACACTGCAAACTACAAAGACTGCTGACATAAGCTATTGCTACACATTATCATCATCACAGCAATAAAAGTGCGCTGCATCAGCAAGACCCTTCATCCATCTCCCCTTCATCCATCTACACAACAACTAGCAAATGTATAATTGGCGTCAAGCATCTTGCTGTATGAAGAAATGGAATGTCAAACAAGATATACAGGAGCATGAGATGCCAAAGAGAATTAAATCCTTGCTCCTGGAAAGGCATGATATGAACTACAATGAGGTGACTCGCAGATCATAATGAGGGCCCAAGGCAGAGCCCAGAAATCACAATGCAGCATCAGGAAAAGTTTCATCAAACCACAATGCTTCGATTGAACTGGACATGGAGAAGATATAGCTGAAGAAGGGGAGAGAGCCAGTAAGATGTAGGAGGCCACAGAGTCATGAGACATGATATGATTGGGGACTCCAAGAAGAGCAGTGCTCCTAGAGCAATCAGTGCCCCTGGGAGGGGGCAGGGGGAGTGTGTACATGAGAAAGGTGTATAGGAAGGGCACCTGGTTCTAAACAGAAACTTGACATGATAACAAGAATGAGTGTGGACTGACTTTTTAGTAAAATGAAGATCTTACCATGGTTGCAAGATTGTTCTCTTCAGGTCTGTTAACTTGGAGGCAGAAACCCCCATGCTGGTGTTTGACCTCCAGTTTGGGATACTGGTCCATTCATTGCCATATGGATTAAAGAGGAGTTAAGATTTGGATGTTATTAAGAAGTCAGCCCTGGGGATCCTGATATTGAAATTTCTCTGGGATCTCCAAGACATTGTCTACCCACTTTATTGAGTATGCTATAAAGGGTACAGACAGACTACTGCCCTTCGGACTCAGTCCACTTCCTGCCTCCAGAAGGAATTCAGGGAAGCATTGGCTTTTAAAGTGTTCTTGCTAGGACCCAACCAGAATCCCAAGCTCTCTTTCCCTTTGAATTTCTCCCTGTCCCAGGCCTGGCCTGCTTCAGGCTAGGAAGTCGCAAAGCAGAAAAGGGGTCTGGCTGGCTTCTTTCTTCAGTCTTTCTTCCCTTATCTCCTTGTTCCTACTTCTTGAGGATGAGGCCCATGATGTGGAGCAGACCTGGGAACATTACTCTTGTTTGTATGTCCTGGAAATGTCATGGCATTGGTGCCCTGCTGGTGTGGCGGATGCGTGCACACCTGGCTTTCCCACTTGCATGAGTGTCTCCAGCTGGGGACCTCCAGACCCAAGTTCTTTGACACAAGCCTCTTTCCCTAATGGCTTAAAGTGTAGCATCACCCTGGATTTCCTGAGGCCCATCACTCTGGTGGGTCTTTTTCCTCCCCCAGGCATCTTTTCTTGGGTGGGATCCCTGCTGGGTTAGCTGCAAGCCAGCCCCCATCTGCAGGGTTCGTGGCTGGCCCCGGAAGCTCAGAGTCTCCTGGCACTGGGAAAGGATTAGCTGTTGTCCCCACAGCCACTTGGCTTTGCTTTCCAAGCATTCAGTTGGCAGCTCTGCCTCTAGCCTCTTTGCCTTTAGACGTTTTGGGTGTGAACCAAATGCTTCACACCTTGAGGTGTGAGGCCATGTCTCTCACATCACAAGGACACAGGCCCAGCTCCTGGAGATGCTCTGGGAGCCCCCTCTCATTCAGTGTTGGGTGAGGGCAAGACCCTCTCCCTTCTCACACTGGTAAGGAGAGAAAGGCCACAGGAATGCAACAATTCTCTCGCTTTCTGGTATCTTCAGCTTTACCTCCTTTTTATCCACAAGGTCAACAGTGGGCTGGCAGAAACTTTACGATCTCTAAGTGTTCCCATTAGCATGTGCGTGTTCTTGGCAAGTGATTCTTGTGTCACGCTTAGAGTTTAGGGCCTTAGCCCAAACCCACAACATCCTGTTTCAAGTACACTGATGTGGGCAAGAAACGTTGACTCGGGGGCTAATGGCTCCAGGAAAACGTGCGACCCTGAGAAATCTCTGTGATGTACCTGGGACAGCTGAAGGGCGGGCATTTGGGGTCCCAGAAAGACCAAGTTGTCCTTACGATTCGGTCTTCTTCTCCGGTCAGCTGCCATCAGGTAACACAAGTTGCCAACTAGGTTAAGGTGATGTCTAACCAGCATGAATAAACCAAGAAAAATATAGAAATAACACTAAACAGGGGCGTGTGGGTGGCTCATTCGATGAAGCAGCTGACTCTTGATCTCAGGGTTGTGAGTTCAAGCCCCGTGTTGGACTGCAAGCTGGGTGTGGAGCCTACTCAAAAAAAAAAAAAAAAAGGTATTAAACACACACACTTGCTCACATGTCCTTTGTATGCAGGGCCCTATGCAATTTTATTTCTTCCCTTCATCTAAACACTGATCCATTCCACTTGACATGTGAAGACTAAAGAAAGGCGGTGCCCCTCAGTGCAACTGCATCCCCCGTGACACAAGAAGAACAACATGCCTGGGACACACGCCTGCAGCCAGGGTGGCCTCCCAGCACCCCAACCCAAGTCCGAGCTGCCATGTTGTGTCGATGAAATTCACATGGGGACACAGCAAACTGTGAGCTCAGCTCCACACTCGAGGGCTAGGCTCTGTGCTTTCCATCACATGGGGAAAGGCGGCAAGGGGACTTTTCCTCCTCTTTGTTTTGGTTTTACTTTGAAATAGGTTAATACTTTTAGAAAAGTTGGAGACCACATAAAGAACTTACCAATAATCCTCAGCCAGATCCTCCATTGCTTAACACATGCCACAACTTGTTGTTTTTCAGAGCTCCTTGAGGCTAAGATGGAAATATTGTGCTCCTTGATCCTTTACTAGCTCAAAGGGTATTTCCTAAGAGCAGGGCATTCTCTTCTTCTCTTATGTAAACACAGTGTACTTGTCAGATTCAGAAGATATAATCTTGATAGAATCCTTAAATCCGCCATGTATATTCCAAATTTGTCAGATGTCTCAATAATGTTCTTTGTAGAATCCTTTTTGTTTTATTTTGTTTTCTTGTCCTTTCGTAGAGCCCTCTCCTGGATTTTGGCCAGTGGCAACCCTTCTGGCTGCTTCCTTATGCCCTTCAGACATGTCTGTATGGTGTTCACCTGTTTGTTTTGAGCAATTTCTTGCTTTGACTTTTTTTTTTTTAATAGATTTATTTTTTTTAGACCACTTTTAGATTCACAGCAAAACTGAGTGAAAGGACAGAGGTTTCCCATAGACCTTCAATGGGAATCACCTTCCCCATTTCAAGGCGTGTATCCACCACTACCTAGTAAGTTTCATGCCCTAAAAACCCTCTGTCCGCCTTCTGTTATCATTCCCTCCCTGCTAACTTCTGGAAACCACTCATCTTTTTACTGTTTCTATAAACTCTCCCAAACCACCACATAGTAAGAATCGTAAAGTATATACTCTTTGCAGATTGGTTTCTTTCACTTAGTAATATGCGTTTAGGATTCCACATCATTTCATGGCTTGATATTTTACTTCTCTTCAGTTCTCAATAATATTCCGTGGCTTGGGTGTACCACGGTTTATGTGACCTTTCACCTATTAAAGGACATCTTGCTTGCTTCCGTGTTTCAGTGATTGTGAACAAAGCAATAAACCAACTGTGCAGGTCTTTTTGTGGATAGAAGTTTTCAGCTCCTTTGGGTAAACATCAAGGAGCATGGTTGCTGCATTTTATGTTAGGAACGTGATTCGTTTTGTAAGAAACTACTCAAGTGTGCCCCACTGTGTCTGTGTTCCTATGTCAGGAAATCACATCAGTTTGTATCTCTTTATCATTATTTTATTTTATTTTGTACCTTTTTAATCTCGATTCAGCTAATTACTTCATGGCTGCTATGGCAATGAGCAATTCTTGAATTTGTGTATTAGTCATAAATTTCTGGATTACTGATTAATTGGAGCATTTTATATCTCTCTCTTTGTCTCTCTTTTTCTAGAATTATTATAGAATTATTTTCATTGTTTGGGTAGGAATGTCTTTCTACAGTTGAGTTTTTCCTTCTGTTTTCCTTCAGAATTTATTTTATTCCTGTGTGTTTTCTGACATTTGCCCTTAACTTCATCTTTGCGACCTAGTTTCAGGCTACATTCCTCCAAAGAAGGTTGGTGTTTGTGCCATCATTCTCCTGGGGACACCACCAACACGGGATGAATGGTAGATAATCTACCTCAGCTTTTGACATGCTTACAGGTAGTGGTCACTCCTATTGAAAACTGACTGGAGAATGAGGTTGTGGTTATAGATCATCAGAGAATTTCCTTTCCCTTCCACCTGCGTGGCGGTAGATTCCAAGCTATTAGACTTTAATTATAGTGTCCTTTCCCCTCAGAAGAGCCCATCTGTGGAGGATCCATTGTATGGTCACTCGGGGCTGAAGTGATGCAGGTAGGTTTCCTTCCTGTCCTCTTTGGTGTGGCTGATTGCCTTCTTTCATTCACAGAATGTGTGCCTACCCTTTGGGGTGGGGTCTAGTCAGGGATTCCTTTTGTGTCCACTTATCAGTTAGTTCTTTTCCTTTTCTTTATGTCCAACAATTTTTTATAAGTACGCTCTAGACTGCATTGCTTTACACTCATAGGTCAGGTTTCTGTTTTTTGTCCAAACAAAACACTTCTATTTAATTAGTTTGTATCGTATTCATTTACATTCATTGATAGGACAAAAAGTCTGAAATCCATTTTCTCATTTCTCTTACGTTTTTCTTTCCCATTTCCTTTTGAAGGATTCTTCTATTCTGTCTTTCTGTATTACTTCATGGTCTGTGTGTGTGTGTGTGTGTGTGTGTGTGTGTTTTGTTTCTGTTCTTGTTTTTTAAATATTTATTTATTTGTTTGAGGGAGAGAGAAAGGGAGAATGTCTGAGCAGGGGCAGGGGCAGAGGCAGAGGGAGAGAGAATCTGAGGCAGACTCCGTGCTGAGTCTCACACGGGGCTCCATCCCAGATCCTGAGATCGTGACCTGAGCCAAAATCAAGACTGAATTACTCAACTGGCCGAGCCACTCAACTGCTCCAAAGTCTCTGGGCTTTTAATTTCGTGTGTTTGAATGTGTGTGTGTCCTTTTTGAATGTTTAACAGGATTTAAATCTAGGTTTATTTTGTCCTGAAAATTCCTTTTAAAATTTTAATAATACATGTGCAGTTTATTTAAAATCACTTATTTATATTTTATTTATTTATTATTATTATTATTATCGTTTACTGTGTTATGTTAGTTGCCACACAGTAAAGTACGCCATTTTTTAAAGGAAGCTTGGGTGGTAGATCCTGGTGAACAATAATAAGAAATAATGATATATTCACCTCTGTTTTCCTCTAATTACCAGATAAGACAATTAAAGCAATTACAGTCATTAATAGAATTGACTCTGTGCCTATAATTTGTGTTTCTAAAGGACCTAATTGTGATCTTAAGCTTCTATTAATTAAGTTATGAGATTTAGGTAAGTCTTTGGACCCCCCACGATGAGAGAGAAGAATCCTGGGGCCCAGCTGTCCTCCCCTGCTCCCCCCTTCCAGCTCTAAGCTGGGCTGACACAGCGTCCTATTCGTTTTACCCTGTATTTCCGGCTCTGTGCCTCTCCCCTGGGCCGCAGTGGATTTAGCGCTCAGAGTTGATCCTTTAATCCAACACTGTCATTCATCTTGTGGATGAACTTTGTTATCGGGACTGATTTGTTATCGAATGGGTTCCTTTCTGGAAGACCGCCTCATCTCTACAAGCAGGAGCATTTGAAAGCATGCTTTATTACTTCTGTTCCTGGCGACACTTCAGCTCAGGTGGCAGACGACAGGAGACACGCACTAAACAAAGTATTTTAGAATTCTCCGCGTTTGCCTTTGCAGCTCCATGGGGCCCAGGAGACCTCCCTGAGCGATGAGGCATTGGCAGTGTGTTCCTGGGCACGGCTCTCCGGTGTTGGGAAATATTTTGTTTCTGTGGTTAAAGGACAGACAGGCTTGCGTGGCCTTGCCCTTATCATCTGGGCTTGGACGCAGAGGTGGCGCCCGAAGGTGGAGGCAGAATCTTTTGGGGAGCAGTCCGCGTTGGCTCTCCGTGATGCCCTTGCAGATTTCCCCCACTCCGAAAGGTGAGAAGGGCGGAGACCATGTTTTGCAGAATTGCTCTCAGCTAAGTCCTATGGGAGGGTTCACAGCCACCAACTAGATGTATTTAAGGGACTGTGCTAACTTCGAATTAGGAGACATTAAAGCCAGCAGCATTAGAACAGACTGTACACATGTATACCCCAAACTGAGATGCAACCAGCTCTATATCTTAGGAAACTATACACAACTCCAACCGTTTCTGCAGCCAGAAGGATCTTAACAAGGATTAGCTACCCATTTATTTTTAAATGAGTGGAAAATTATGTTATTTAATAGCTCTAAAAGGTGAAGCACGCACTGACCAAAAGAGTTTTGATACTCTTGATTTTCCATGGACACAAATAGAACAAATACTATCCTGTGAAGGAAGGAAGGAAAGAAGAAAGGAAGGATGGATGGAAGGGAGGGAGGGAGGGAGGAAGGAAAGAAGGGAGGGAAGAAGGAAAGGAGGGAGGGAGGTTAATACCAAATGAAACTCTTGGTCAATATTTGAATACTCCTTTTCATTTTTATATGGATTTACTCTTTTGCTTTGCTTAGGTTTTCTCTGAATTAAAAAAAACAAATTCAGCAGAATCACAATCATCTCTTCTTAGTGTTTTTTTATGAAGGCTAACCATGAGTCAGTTTCTCATAGTAGAGCAAAGGTGCTGGTTCTCAGAAGGAGCACAGGCCCGTGCAACAGTGTCTCCTAATGAGTGTGCCAGAGGTGGAGAGTAGCTGTTCTCTGGCGGCAAAGAGATTCAGAGATCAACTCTTCTGGGAAACGTGGAGTTGAAAAGGCAACCAGATATGCTTTGCAGGGATTCGAGGGGTGAGCGGGTAGTGGTGGACAGGGTCATAGGCAGGCTGTCTTTTCAGACTCTGTCCCTCTGCCCAAGACCCAGCCAGGACCGAAAGATTGCTGCAGGATTAACACACAAGATCTGGGTTACAGTCCTAGCAAACCTACTCAAGGGCAATTACCTTACGGAAAACTAGAAATCAAAGTGTTAGCCACACAGCAGAGGAGACCTTCAACAAAATGAAAAAAACAACCTACGGAATGGTAGAAAATCTTTGCAAATAATGTATCTGACGACGAGTTAATATCCAGAATATATAAAGAAGTTATACAACCCAATAGTAAAACCTCAAGCAATTCAATTCAACAAGGACAGAGGGACTGAATAGACAGTTTTTAAAGAAGATATAAAAATGGCCAGCAGGCACATGAAAAGGTGCTCAGTATAACTAACAATCAGGAAAATGCAAATCAAAACCACTATGAGATATCACCCCGCACCTGTTAGAATGACTGCCATTAAAAAGACAGGAAATAACAGGTGTTGGCAAAGATGGGGAGAAAAGGGAACCCTCCTACACTGTTGGTGGGAATGCAAACCAGGGCAGCCGTTCTGGAAAACAGTGTGGAGGGTCCTCAATTAAAAATGGAATTACCGTATGATCCAGCGATCCCACTTCCGAGTCCATCGCTGAAGGAAACAAAATCAGTCTCTCTAAAGAGATATTTGCACCTCCTCGTCCACTGCAGCATTACTTATAATAGCCAAGTTGTGTAAACAAAGTTAGGGAATCAACCTCCGCGTCTGTGGACAGATGAATGGGTAAAGAGATTGTGGTGTGTATACAACAGAATATCATCCAGCCATGAAAACCCAGGGGGCATTATGCTAAGTGAAATTAGTCAGAGAAGGCTAAATCCTGGAATCTAAAACATCCAAACTCATAGATACAGGAAACAGATCGGTGGTTGCCAAAGGTAAGGGGTGGGGGTGGGGGGGACGTGAGGAGTGGGCAAAGTAGGTGAAGATGTCGACATTTATAAAATTATTTGAATAAGTTATAATTAATATAGTGTAAGAATAATATAAACCTTAAAATGATATTTCTGGCCTTAAAACAATGAACATAGTTGAAGAAAATATTATTTACTGTGCCTTCACTTTGGAGGCAAATTGAAATACAACATAGATATAATCTCTCCATACCATCTGTTATTGAGCTATCGTTCACGTGTTACAGAATTTACCCTTTTCACGTGGATAATGAGGTGGTTTTAGTATGTCCAGGGTTGTGCCATCATTACCACCATCAAATTCCAGAGACGTCTCACACGCTAACAAGAAACACCCTCTCACCAGTAAACCCCACGTCCTTCTTCTCTTGGCCCCAGACAAATGAATCTCCTTTCTCTCTCTCTGGTTTTGCCCGTTCAGAGCATTTTACATAAATGAGATAATGAAATATGGGAGCACAAATTTTATACTCTCAAATGGACTTAAGTCTTGAAGAGAAATTAGATGGCTGGTGTCACTTCATCTTGGTTCACTGTCGTAGTATTATTTTCTTTTAAAAAATTTGTATTAGGAATCTTGGAACACTGAAAAAAAAAATTTGTATTAGGGCGCCTGGATCGCTCAGTGGGTTAAAGCCTCTGCCTTCAGCTCAGGTCATGATCTTGGGGTCCTGGGATCCAGGCCCGCATCAGGCTCTCTGCTCAGCAGGAAGCCTGTTTCCTCCTCTCTCTGCCTGCCTCTCTCCCTACTTGTGATCTCCCTCTCTCTGTCAAATAAATAAATAAAATCTTTTAAAAAAACAAACAAAAAAATTTGTATTATAAGTTAGTGCATGAGTAGGAGATCCTTGGTCACTGTTTAAAAGCAAACATTGCAATGATGACAATCATTTACATTTTATATCAAGAAAAGGCATTGATCGATAACCAAAATGTTCCAAAGCCATCCCATGGTAATTCCAGGAAATCAAGGGCAAACAATTAGGTTAACTGATTTTTCCTGTCAAACTGATTTATTTGCCTGGTTGTTTAAGGGTGTGCATAGGTAGTGGAAATCAGCAAAAACAAATTACTAATAAATATTAGGCTGTAACATAGTCTGATTAAAGAATATGTTTACTGGGTCTTTACTGGGACTATGGCAAGAAAACAATTTTTTCTGCCTGGGACAGAGGGATAATTACATATGGGGAGTATGCTCATCCCTCGAGCAGGGGAAGGATAATACCTAGAATAGCATAGTTAGTAAAATGGTGTAGATGTTCTGCTTATCCTGGGAACGAAGTAAATGTGATCAAACTATGTACAGTTGGCTTTAATAGGGGGCTGGGGAGAAGCAATGCCAGGCAGCAGTAGTGCTCACTGACCACGGAGGGTAGCAGGAGGGGGGAAATACCTCCTCATTAGAAACAATGCTCACCCCCCAGGAAAGCCGGCTCTTCAACCTGAGGCTTGCTGAGTGAACAGAAGAAATACTAAGGCAATGCCTCCATCAGCAATACAAAGAACTAATAAGCAGTGGTAAGAAACAAGCCCAAGTTCTTGCCCCAGGCCACCCCTTTCTCTTTGACTCTCCAACCCCACACACCTTCCTCTAGGGCAGATTTAGGTTAATGGCTTGAGCTAGATGCTTCCTTCTATCAACCGCAAAATGTCATTCCTGTGTCATTTTAATCATTAGGGCTTTTTACGCTGATTATATTAATGTTGTGCTTCTAAGAGGCAAATAAATTAGCCCGAGACAGACTCCTGTGGGATCTTTTCTTGCTAAGTGCCGTAGGAAAGCCCCAGATAAAAGCCTAGCTCCAAGAGTGGGTGTACAGAGGCAGGTGAACTCGTTTACTCTGGTTCACTCTTAGCTTTCAAGCGCTAGGCATCGAACTCTGCTCTGGCCATTATGGGGATGATTAGAACAAAATCACTGTTTTAAAGAAGTCAATCTACTGAATGGTGACAATTATCCCCAGAGATGGCATAAAATTGAAAATTGAGGTGATTATAAAATAGTAAGAGGATAGATTTAAGTTCATGGGCATATGGACACCAGACCTGAGTCTCGAAGAATGAGCTAGCACTTAGCAAGATGAGAAAGTAAAGGACTTTCTAAGGGAGAAATTACTTACAATGTAATGGACAGAAAATGTCAAGGGCAGAGAAACAGAAATTGCTCAGCCTACTTGAAACATAATAAAATGTACAGGGTGGGGAGTAAGGAGGCAGGTACTAGCGAGTTCATTAAGGATTTCTTGTGTGTATGCTGATAAAGGGGGTTTGTAGATTATCCAGGAGGCAAAAGAGATCCACTGGATTAATTTACAGAGAAAAGGGCATTATACCCTGACTTCACTTGCAGAAGTCATTTTATCAGGAATACTGTAGAATTAATTTTATCAGTTAGAAATTCAGCCTTGACCACGATGTTATTTTTAGGATATATCACTTTATTCAAAAGGGGAAGCTAGTTGCCTGTTTTCTTAAATTTTCTCTTTGGTAATTTCTTTTTTAGATTTTACATGTTTTCTGAGGTCGACTTTGAAGATTTCATTTTTCCTAGATAATCACCATTTCATCCAATTTTCAAATTATTAGCTTGGAGGTTAGTAGCAGCCAGTTGCTTAAAATCTGGAGAATTGATTTTGTTGTTTGAAGTGGGACTTGCGGGGCTCCTGGGTGGCTCAGGGGGCTGAGCATCTGCCTTGGGCTCGGGTCATGATGGCTGGGTCCTGGGACGGAAGTGTTAGTGGGTGCGGGGGCTGCTCAGCCGGGCGTCTGCTTCTCCTTCTCCCTCTGCCTCTCCACCTGCTCCTGCACGCTCTCTCTCTTTCAAATAAATAAATAAAATCTTTTTACAAAAATAAAATGGGAGTGTCTCCAACACGTCCTTCTACAGAAGAGGGGTCAGCAGACAGAGGCTGGGCATCCGGAACCGCGGGCGGGTTTCTCTCTCCCACTTCCTCACCTGCAGCTGGTACTCTCTCCCCATTCTGCAGAGAGCGATAACACCTGGACGAGACCTTCCCGGAGACACGGTCCCCAGGGCGCGCGGTGCCCCGCAGGTGCTCAGGCTCTGGGTCCCCTGTTCCCAGGTGTCCTTCCCTGGCAGCCAGGCATGGCTCCCTCCACCTGCTCGAGGGCTCCGTGCTAGTCGCTCTTGCCTCCTTCTGCTTGATCGGTTTTCCTCCTTCATGACATTGGGCCACCAGCACGTCTGCGCTTTTAATTCTCCTGACCGGCCAGAAAGACGAAACCGAGACCAAACCCTGTCTTTGTCCCTTGCGCCTCTGGTCCACCCCCTTTTCTCAGCTTCATCTCACAGCAAAACCAGAGCGGGTCCCCCCGCCCTCCCCTGTGCCTTATTGGTGAATTGTGCGTGTTGATTTAGACTTTTTCATCAGCAGGTTCTGTATTCCAGTTGACATTGTACAGTGTGGGGAAGATGCAAAGATAAACCTGACGACAACTCTTGAAAATACCCTTGATCTGGAAGGTTCTGCCGCAGAGCTCCGTGGCGGCCACGGGGCCTTGATCTGCTGGGGCCCAGGGCTCTCTCTGGGGGCCAGGACATCTCTAGGTGTGATGGGACCCTTCTAGCAGGGTGGGTGAGGCAGAGAGCAGCGCCGGCTCCACTCCTGCGCCGCGACCCCCCAGGACAGGGACCACGTGCTGAGCGCATCGCCCTAAGGACAGTCGCCTTGCTGGACTGCGGGTTTTAAACCATTTCCCACACTTTGTTTTGTTGCCTTCAGTAGCTTGTTTGCCTTTCTCTTTTAACTGGATGCTGTGATTTTATTTAAAATTTGATTTTTTTTTTTAAAGACTTCACCTATGTATTTGAGAGAGAGAGAGAACTTGGGAGTGAAGGGATGGGGAGAAAAGGGAGAGGCAGAATCAGGCTCTCGCTGAGGAGGGAGTCCGACTTGGGGCTCCATCCCGGGACCCCAGGATCATGACCTGAGCTGAAAGCAGACGCTTAACTGACTGAGCCACCCAGGCACCCTAAAATTTGGTCTTCAATTAGACAACAAATCTTTGTTTTCTTTGATGCCTTCTTGACATTAGCATTTTCACTGTGCTTCAAATCTGACCTCCGTAAATCTACTTCTGTATGTGGCCAAAACAACTTATTGAAATAGGACATTGTTTTAGTACTTCCTAGAATGTCCTCTTTCTCCTCATTTTGAACAAGCAGCCGGGTTTTGTCACTCTTTTATATATCCCTTCTCTGGGGAGTTTAGCTGAGATGAAAGCAAAGGCAATCTGTCTCTCCTCATCTATTATAAAAACTAAGCCCATTGGAGATATTACCCTGGCTTTTCTAGAGGGGCAGGAGGAAAGTCTTGAAAAACAGAAAATGGGCAAGGGGAGTAAGGGGAACACCTGTAAGGGGAGGGAGATCTGCTGGTCCCAAGAACAGAGTGTCCTGGCCAGGGGCTTCCCGGACCTGGTGCCTCTTTGCATGGCAGATGGGAGCCTCTGTAGGTTGCAAGACTCACACGGAAAGCATGTCTGTGTACCTTGAAAGGTGGGTGTGTAGGTCCCCAGCACTCCCTGTCTTGCCCACTGGGTTCCTAGGGGCCGGAGAGATGTGTAATTGGCATGATTCAGCCAGTCTTCGCCATTGCCTCGATGCTTAATAAAACACTGGATATGCGCGTTGCTTTAGGGTCTGAAATTAAATCAACATGAATTTTCTATTTATTACTAGGAATCCAATTTCTTGCTGACCTGGGTGTATGGATTTAGAGTCATCCCAGCTACATTTATATAAAGCTTTGCATTTTGTTGATTTCTGTGTTCAACATTCGACTATATATATACTATTTTGCTCTGAACTCCCACCTTTTTAAGCTGCCAACATGCTTCCCGCAGACTTCCCTTCTTGAATGGGGTTTAATATTCAGTGCTTCTGTCTATTACTGTCTCAGCTAACAGAAAACGGAAGAAGGGACAAGGGCTACAGGTTTTCAACACTGATGCTGACGAATTTGAATTCACACCTCAAAAGAAATCAAATAAAAGAAGGTGATTTCTTAAACTTGTTAAAAAGATCATTGCAACCATATTACAAAATGACATCTACTCTTCCCAAGAGGTAACCTCTCTTCACAATGGTATGCATGTTGTACGCTTATTTATTTGCCTGAGAACATGTACACATTTATTAATGAGCTCACGCTACATTTATTTAATGCGCACTGGCCATATTTCAAGACAGCACCCCAGAATCATCCCATCCTTTTATTAGTTGCCTAGTATTTATAATTGTATAAAATTGCTATTCTTTAATGTATGATTTCATACCCTTACTGATGGGTATATGTCTGTTTCTTTTTTGTGTGTGCTTCATTTTTTAAAAACTGTTGGGGCGCCTGGGTGGCTCAGTTGGTTAAGCGACTGCCTTCGGCTCAGGTCATGATCCCGGAGACCTGGGATCAAGTCCCACATCGGGCTCCCTGCTCAGCGGGAAGCCTGCTTCTCCCTCTCACTCCCCCTGCTTCTGTTCCCTCTCTGGCTGTGTTTCTCACTGTCAAATAAATAAAAATCTTTTAAAAAATTTAAAAAAAAACTGTTGTAGGTATTTTTGTGCACCTACTTGAGTAGATAAATCTAGAAGTAGAACTCTAGGCTCAAAAAATGTATACACTTTAATTTTGATTGCTTTTGCCAAATTAACCTCCATGAAGTAGCTCAATTTATACTTGAAAGGAAACAAAACAAAAGGGAAAGGAAAGAGAAAAGCACACAGGTGCTTTGAATTCAGCCCCTATAGCAACAAGAGGGACCGGGTCCTGGTTTACCTTTCTAGAAACGTGGTTTTGGAAATTTTGAAACTTGAAGAGTTTTCTGTATGGACGGGACTTAGTCGTGCATTAAAAAGTCTGAAAGTATTGTCCAACATTTTTTCCCAGTATTCGAGAGTGGGAGTGCTTGTTCTTAGAAGTGGCCTTATTGTCTTATCTGGAAGACTTGGCCTTCTACTTTTTATTGATGTCGCTGTCTATACACAGGTTGTAAATTTATATGCGGTCAGATTTGTCGATCTTTCACTTGATGGGAAAGGTTACAACTGGTGACATTTCCATGGACCATTTCTGTAAGTCTAGAGTTAGGAGTTATAGAACTCTTCCTTTATGACTTTGGAAATTTTGTCAGTTGCTGCATTTACCTAAAATTATAGAATCCTGTGCATGGTGCATGGCTTAACCTCAGGAAACACTTAAACACCCAGAAGTGTGTGTGTGTGTATGTGTGTGTGTGTGTGTGTGTGTAACTTTCAATATATGCTTGGCCATAATTTCTTATTGGCTCCAACACATGTCAGCTTATATCTCCAGTTTTTTGCTAAGTATATATAATGTCTACCAACCAGACAAATTTCATCTTGGACATTTTTGATTACTCAATACCAACTCCTCATCTATTTAAACCTGTGCTGAAAATCTCTGAAGTATTACAACTCTTCATCACAGAAGACGAATTGATCTAAAATTCTGTATGGCTGAGAAAACTTGACCTTCATTGGTTTACAGTTGGGTTCCGGTCATAGTGCCAAGCAGTCTAATGATACAATATTTTCAAAGTCAGATCTGCCAGTGATCTATTCAACTGGCCAGACTGGCAGTAACCAGCATCTTAAACAAAGACCCTTCCAGGTTTGACTAAACTTTACAAATACCTTAAAAATCAAACATCAGGGTTTTTACCTGGCTACATCAATTAACTGCAAAATTACATAAATCAAAAAATTACATCTATTAAAGAAAAGAGGCATAGAAAAAAATATGGTGATGTCATGGAAATCAATCAAAAATGTGATGGACCAAAGTTCTCATCATTTTGAAAGGTGAGTAAAGTGATACCCAAGGAGCATAAGCCCTCTAAAGACAGACCATTGACTGTAACTACAGGCTCTGCACTTTGATTCTCTTTCTTTGACTAAAGTCTGGGACTTGAATTTACTTTAGTAATATGCTTGTGAAATGAACAATTTCAATGATTTTATGACATTGCAAAGTTGGAAATGATCCGTCAGTTGTGGAATTACAAATATAACTGTTGTTAAACCAGCAATGTTTACTAATAAATTCTCTAGTAAACATGCTGCTTTTAAACTGGTACAGTTTAATGCAAGTTGAATTAAATATAAGCTGAAATAACAAGAAGAGAAAAGTGAAGCTAAAGGCATTTTTGAACTTCAGAAAAATGTTCCCTTACTGTAAGAGATGTGAATTTATAGTATATGCTAACTAAGGATAAGCAAAAAGGTATTACAAAAATTTCTAAGAGTTTGGAGTCCTACTCTTGGTTTTTTAAAGCTGGGCTTCAATATCAGACACTACTGATTGATTTCCTGGCAGAAAGATAATGATATTAACAAACTTCCATTTCTTTCTATGCCCTTCCATGAAGCTACATTTACTTTTCTGACTTTATTGCTCTACTAGGTTTTATAACACTTTTCCTGACTCAAAACTAAAATTCACACAGGTACACGGTCTTATGCTAAACAATTGTTATACTCATTCTTTTTCAATAGCTTCTCTTTTTAAAAAGTTTTTATTTCAGCCCCAATTAACACACAATGCTGTATTAGTTTCAGGCATATAATGTGGTGATTCAACAATTCTATACATCACCCCTTATTCATGAAAAGTGCACTCCTTAATGCCCATCAGCTATAAGACCCACGCCCCCTTCCATCTCCCTTCTGGTGACCATCAGTGTGCTCTCTATGTTAAGAGTCTGTTTCTTCATTTCTCTCTCTCTCTCTTTTTTCCCCTTGTTCACTTGTTTTGTTTCTTAAATTCCATGTATGAATGAAATCATTTGATAGGTGTCTTTCTCTGACTGACTTTGCTTAGCATAATACTCTCTATCTCTAGACATGTCATTGCAAAAAATAAAATTTCATTCTTTTTTATGGCTGAGTAATATTCCATATGCAATGCATATTATATATGTAGTTATACATGTAATATGTATCATATGTTATATGTAATTGTACATGTTATGTTATATATTATATATGCACTATATAATATATAAAATAATGAAATATTATATAATAATATAATAATACAATTATTCCATTATTCCATTATAAATATTATATATATATTAATTCTTTATACATTCATCAGTCAATGGACACTTGGGCTCTTTCCATATCTGGGCTATTGTAAATAATGCTACAATAAGTAAATCAACAGTTTCTCTCTTATTCTGAGTTATACCATTGTATCTGTCTTTATCTATCCATCCATCATCCATCCATTATCTGTCCATCTAGCCATCCATCCATCCATCCATCCATCCATTCATCCATCCATCATCTCTCTATCTAGCCATTTATCTATCTAGTCATCAATCTGTCCATCATCTATTAATTAGAGAGATAGTTTTCACCTTCTGACAGTGTGTATGCATTTGATTATTTCTCCAGAACTGCCTCTAATTATGTACAAATGCCATCATTCATGATTAGTTACCTTTTCTTCCCTGTATCATCTGCCTTTATTGTTTTATTAGATATTACAAATTCTAAAATAAAGTGTCAAAAATCTTACACACCTTCTGTTCATTATAACTATCTCTTGGAGTGCTCTGTTCTCCTTGGCTTTCTAAATTTTCTATGTCTACTCTCTGTCTACTATCTGTCCCTCATCACTACTCTAAGAGGGAATACTACTACCTCTATACATTATCGATTCCATTTGGGGAACTATCCCTTATTTCCAAAGAGTACATTCAAAAGTGAAAATAAATAGAAATAAACTTTGAGTCCTTATAATTGAAAACTTTATCTGTTCTTAAAATTTATTTCACTGAAAGTCTTAGCAAATGCTAAGTTTAAAGTTTTTCTCAGGTACAGCCCTGAAGCATGAATCCTTGGACTTAAAGTTTTGTTGTTAGTGATGAGAAAATTTAATAGTTTTCTCCTTCCCATCTCTTTGTGGTGATTTTTATTCTAGCAATTTTAGGAATTTCTCTTTAAATTTGCTGTTCTCAATTGTTGTGATGATATAATCAATGCGTTCATTCATTTTGTTTGACATATGTTGGTCTTCTTTTGCTTGTGACTCCTGATCACCAGCTCTGGGAGGTTATTTTGTGAGATATATATATATCTCGTTTATATATATATATAGTCGTTTCCCCATCTATTTTGTTGTTGTTGTTGTTCTTTCCTTGTGGCAGTTCTTGGAATTGAGTGGAGGTTGAATGCAATCTCTTGGAGTGATTTTTCATATTGTTTATCTTTTTACTCATATTTTCCATGCTTTTGGATTTTTATTCCATTTTTTAGGATAGTTCCTTTATCTCAAACTCCCACCACTGTTAGTGAATGTTTTAAAAATCTCTTAAATCATAGTTTAATTTCCTAGCCTTATTTTGTTTTCAGTTTTGTCTAGCATCTTTTTCTTATTTTGTGGAAGAAATTTCTTTTTTTTAAATACTTTATTTTATTTTTCAGTGGTCCAAGATTCACTGTTTATGCCTCACACCCAGTGCTCCATGCAATTCGTGCCCTCAATGGATGAAACTTCTTTTTGAGACTTGTCTTAACTCTCTATAGACATTTTTTTTTTCTCTTTAGTTCTCTTCTACTTCCTGCAGTATCATTTGCTCCTGTGATCAAATGTTCTAGTTAATCTTGGAGCCTTTCTTATCACAGGGATTTCATTAAATAATCCAGTGGTTTACATATATCTGAGATGGAAATAATAAACCTTAATGGGAGATCTCTTTGTATGAGTGAGTCTTGTCAGTCAGCAGCTTCATCTTAGTAATTAATTATCTAGGAGGCAGGAGGATAACAGGGAAGAGTAGACCATGAGTATTTGGGGGCAAATTTCTATTGAAAAGATCTTTGCAATGTTTTGTGTAGTGGTGAGGCCTCTAGGTGCCGGGGAGAGATGGGGGCACGGTGCTGACTGACCCGAAACCAGGCTTTCCAGTAACCAAGCCTCTCATTCACGCCTTAAGCCTCACACAGTACAATTTTGTGACTGGAATGGATATGGAATTTTGCTCCCTGCTCTTTTGCTGTCAGACATTTCTTTTATATCACTTATGACATCCTAATGTTAAATTGAACTTGCATTTCTAAGATGAACCTAATTGATTATGGTCTGCATCTTTAAAATGAACATATAATGTATTATTGGTTTCAGAGGTACAGATCTGTGATTCATCAGTCTCATGACACCCAGTGCTCATTACAACACAGACCGTCCTTAATGTCCGTCACCCAGTCACCCCGTCCCTCCCACCCCCTCCCCTCCAGCAACCCTCACTTTGTTTCCTGTGATTAAGAATTATGGTTTGTCTCCCTCCCAAGTTTTGTCTTGTTTTATTTTTTCTTCTCTTCCCCTATGATCCTCTGTCTTGTTTCTCAAATCCCTCCTATCAGTGAGATCATATGATAATTGTCTTTCTCTGATTGACTTATTTGGCTTAGCATAATACCTTCTAGCTCCATTTGCAGCATTGCTAATGGTAAGATTTCATTTTTGGCCTAAATTTTATATAGACATAATACATATCTGCTTTTGTTTGTTTGCTTGTTTGTATTTTGCCTTCTGTCAAAATTTGATGGTAAAATTCTACCTTTACGGTAATTAAAGCCTTGTGTTTCTAACCTTTTTAGATACAAATATTGAATGCATTCTTATTTGGTGCATGAACAGAGTTATATCTTGGCCTTCCTGGGCCACATATGGCCCACAGACATATTTTATTTGGCATACATAATATTAAAAACATTGAGAGAGGGGCGCCTGGGTGGCTCAGTTGGTTAAGCGACTGCCTTCAGCTCAGGTCATGATCCCAGAGACCCGGGATTGAGTCCCACATCGGGTTCCCTGCTCTGCAGGAAGCCTGCTTCTCCCTCTCTCACTCTCCCTGCTTGTGTTCCCTCTCTGGCTGTGTTTCTCTCTGTCAAATAAATAAAATCTTAAAAAAACAAAAACAAAAACTAAAACTAAAAACATTGAGAGAATGCTCATAAAAAATTGGAGATTTAATTTTATTTGAAAACCCTCACTGAAAACCTGAGCTCATATTAGCAACAACCAGCAGGGGCTGATTTCTTCTAGTCTCCCTTTCGGAGAGGGTATGTGGGCTTCGGATTGCTTCGTCGTGTGCCCTCTAGGTTGTCACTCAGTGATGGCTGTGGTGTTCCTACTGCTGGGTTAGATCTGAGTCTGTAATCTCTGGAGTAAAGATCAAAACATTTATATGTTCACTGTAAATCTACTCTTCCATTTTGTCTATTCTTATATATTTTGTGGTACTTCTTTATAGATTCTATGTGTGTGTGTGTGTGTGTGTGTGTGTGTGTGTGTGTGTGTTGATTTTTATGTTTGACTTTGAATGAGGAATAATATTTGATACTTGCTGAGATGGAAAATGAGTTTTAGGCCCTGATTTTTTGACCAATCATGGTTGAATCTTCTCAAAACTCCTGCTGAAAAGCAGTATTCAAGCTCCCCCCTGGAATTCCCAAGTCCAACATGCAGTAAGTAGGCCAATTTTCTCTACCAGGGTCTTCTAGCTTTTCACCCCCACAGAGTCCCGCCCCCCACAGTCCCCCAGTCCCCACCCATCACTTCTGTGCAGGGAAGCAATCTGAGAAACTGAGATTTACATGTGTCTCTGTTAGTGGGTCTCTGCCTGCCGACCTCTTGGGGGTATTGTTTCCACTGGGGTTCTGTACTCAGAAGGCACCACCCCACCCTCCAGTTTGGCCCATATCCTGCACATTTATTTCTAAACATTTACAGTGTCACTCAGTCTATCGCAGATCCTGCGAGAAACTGAACTACTTCCTCACCAGGTCTCTGAACCCAGGGGAGATGTCACAACTGCCAGAAAATACCGTCTTTCCTTTTCTTGGGTGTTGTCTGTTTTCTGAAGTCAAAAACTTTCATGAGCTGAGTAGGTTCTCCTCTACCCAGCACCACCTGCCTTATCATTAGAATTAGTTCTTCCCATCGTCCATCATTGAGTTGACACTGAGCCTCGGTTCTCAGTCGGGATGAAAGACTTTTACTTTATCATAGGTATTCATTGGTAAGTTGATGGTGGTTATTGGCCAGACAAAGGCGGAAGTGATGAGGCAGAGATAGTGTGCATGATGAGAACTTACACTTAGTCTGTGCCAAATCCTGCCTCAAATCTTAGCATATCTAGAATCTCCTACAGAATTCAAGTCTTTGTGCCATTCATGAATTGTATGGCCACAATGCCTCTACTTTATTTTTTTTGGTATTTTTTAAATAATTTATTTTATTTTTTCAGTGTTCCAAGATTCATTGTTTATTCCCCACACCCAGTGCTCCATGCTGTTAATACCCTCATACCCACCACCAGGCTCTCCCATCCCCAGACCCCTTCCCTTCCAAAACCTTCAGTTTGTTTCTCAGAGTCCAAAGTCTCTCATGCTTCCTCTCACTGATTTACCCCAGTTCACATTTCCTTTCCTTCTCCTACTGTCCTCCATGTTACTCCTTGTGCTCCACAAGTAAGTGAGACCTGATCAAAATTCCACCAACATTTTTCAAAGTGCCGGAACAAACAATCCTAAAATTTATATGGAACCAGGAAAGACCCTGGATTGCTAAGAAAATGTTGAAAAAGAAAAACAAAGCTGGGAGCATCACGTTACCAGATTTCAAGCTTTATTACAAAGCTGTGACCAACAAGACAGCATGGTACTGGCACAAAAACAGACACATAGACCAATGGAACAGACGAGAGTCCAGGTATGGACCCGCAACTCTACGGTCAAATATACAAAGCATGATGCCTCTACTTTAATGTCATTTGTGGAACACTACTTACCATGAAATCTTATTGCGTTGGGATTTTATTATGTTGTGCCATTTGGAAACTCCAATAGCAACATCACATTTTACTGAACACTAAATTGTGCTAAGTATTATTCACTACATTCGCATTAAAGATTTTATTTACCTTGTTTGAGAAATTAATACTTCTCATTTAATTCCAACTAATATCAAAAATGTACGGAGTCACCTTGTTTAATGTAGGAAATTACAATAAGAAAATTTTCTTTCCTTCAAAACACACAAAATTCCATGAGTGTGTGTGTGTGTGTGTGTGTGTGACAGATCAGGTACAAGATCTTTTCATCATTTCTTTTTAAAGATTTTATTTATTTATTTTGACAGAGAGAAACACAACTAGAGAGGGAACACAAGCAGGGAGAATGAGAGAGGGAAAAGCAGGTTTCCTACTGAGCAGGGAGCCCGATGCGGGGCTCGATCCCGGGACTCTGGGATCATGACCTGAGCTGAAGGCAGACGCTTAATGACTGAGCCACCCAGGTGCCCCCCCTTTCATCATTTTAAGTTTCAACACAGAACTCGGTAGACATGGAGCATGGGATAAAGGCATTTTCTGAGTGTAGTGGCCATCGGGGCTTCCCTGAGAGAGAAGTCTGTCTTGGGGATGAAGTTGGGTGATCCCATGTCAGAAATGAAGAAACTGGTTCTGGGGAGATAAAGACTTGACAAAGGCCACGGAGCTATGAAGGGATATATCTTACATTTAATTTACACATAGTCAAGGGTTACTTTTTTATTTTTGCAACGCAAATAGTAATTTAAGCATTTTTGATATCTAATAAGTCTCTCATCTATTTCAGAATATCAAACTTCCAACCACTACCAAGTTGGTTGAAGAGTCATTTTGACTCGTTTTCATTTTCTCTAGCATGCAAGTGAAAACATGTAGCTCAGCTAACAATAATCTATTCTAATTTCTCAGTTCACTGACTATTTTAATTATCCAAAACTTACCACCATCTATCTGTTCAGTACCCTTTATCGGGTTGAATGTAATGGTGTGTGTGTGTGTGTGTTTGTGTGTGTGTGTGTGTGTGTGTGTAAGGGAGATACAGTGTGTGCACTTAATAGTAAAATCTTCTATTACATAGAATCTCAGAGTCTGTCAACAAGACATCCTTCCATGATATATGTATGCCACTCTCCTCAAAAGAAATTAATTCATTTTTGCAAATAACACCAGAAATTTTAATAGTCTATATGAAATTGCTCTTACATAAGTACAGAATGCAGCAAAATTGCTTTTTACTCAGATACACCTTGTAAAGAATTATTTATCAGGTTTTTAAAGAGTATATGTTATAATTATATTCATTTCCAATGACTGATTATAATATCCTGACACATTAAGTTTATTATGTTTGGCTTTAAATTATATTAAAAAGAAATACAAAGAGTATATTGATTTAAATAAAGCCGTTATCTGATATAAATTAATCTGAATCAAATTGTCTTTTCTAAAGGCCAAAGTAGTCAATTGTAAAATACCTATTTAATGCATGATATAATTTATTCTTAATAAATTTTAAAAAAGAAGAAGAAGAAGGAAACAACTGTGTACTATCCTGGTATGTGAACATATGGTGATGAATGACAGTGGTGGAGAAATTTTGATTTATGTTGCTTAAGTTCATTTTCATTATTCTGATTGCCCAATAAAAACTCTGCAGTAGTTATCTGCCCACCAAAGTTGTTTCTGCTTAAAAGAAATAAAAGTTTCATGGGGGGAAATCAAGCCTCATTAGCAGCAGTGTTTCTGGTCACCCAGACAGGGAACATCCTTAGAGAGAAGACCGAGTCAAGTGCAGCCACCGAGTCCAGGTCTGGTGTTCATTTTTGCAAGCTTTGACATTCAATCACAGTGTACCCAGAGGTCATCACCTTCCAGCATTCAGACATCCCTGAAACACAGACTTACATAAAAAGTACTCACCAAGTGGATGGGGTGTTGGGTTCCCCGGTCTTGCTCAGTCACGGAAGCCACATTGCAGAAAGAGCAATTAGTTGATGAGGAATGGCCGTGGCCACCATGGTGGGATTCCTGACCATGCCATCTGCCCTCATGTCATAGCTCTGTCACTAACCAGATATGTTCATGGGCCACAACCTTTCCCATCCACCGTGAACAGCTTGAATACTTAAATACCTTAATACTTTTACGTGCCTTAAATACTGTTTTAGGTCATCTGAATGGACATCCTGGAGCTATTACTTAGTTTTGTGTTTAATTCTCAATACTCTTGTCAGTCATTCTGGCACAGGTAACAAACACGTTGGTTTGTGTCTCATTCTCTAAGACAATCTTCAAGTTAAAAAATGAAAACTCTAGAGGTGCCAGTGTCACTCTTGATTTTGGCTCAGGTCATGATCTCAGGGTCATGAGATGAAGCCCCCATCAGGCTCTGTGTTAAGCATGGAGTCCTCTTGTCCCTCTCCCTCTGTTCCTCCCCCTGTCTGCTTTTTCTCTATCTCATAAATAAATAAATAAATAGAATCTTAAAAGTCTTTAAGGAAAATAGAATCTTCACATTTCCCCATATTAACAGTTAAAATCTGTTGGACCATTGCTAGTGCAGGTGTTCAAGGAACCGCACATCAGTCACCCAAGTTAGCCACACAGGCACACACTCCCTGGTAGGTGCTATCTCTTTTTTTGTCCATGTGAAAAGAAGGCACCAAGAGATGTCAAAGCTTCCCAAGGTCACACAAGCTTACACAAGTGTCTGCACCAAGACAAGCTGTCTCCAGTGGCTGTAGTTCTGGGCACAATGACCTCATGCCTCATAAGCGCATCTCTGCCCGTCCCTGCCCATGTCTAGTCATTTCTGAAGGAAATGCTTCTTCCATAATCAAATTGCTAACAATGGTAGTTTTCCCACACTGCACGACTGGAAACTGATTACAACCATAAATTTCACGTGTTGGGCACCATACCTGGAACTTAGGGGGCCAACATCAGAGCCTTCTTTGGCTCAGTTTTCTGTAACATCTGCATATGTCAGGTGAATTTTGGTCTGATTGCTCTCATGTGAATGCTGGGTGCTAAAAACAGAATCGGAAGCTAGAGTTAATTACTAAGACTTGAAAATTTTTAGAAAGAAACGCTGGAAAAAGAATGGGCTATTTTTAAAAAGACGTTTTATTGTTAGTTGGTCTTTACTTACAAAACTCTTGCTTGGCACCAAGAAATCATTTCTGGGTAATAATCTAACTTTACTTTATAGAGAGAGTACATGTTTTCCAAGATCTAGAATGCTCTGGAATAGTGTACTCTTATCATAAATAAGGCGTTGTAAGCAAGTGAAATACTCGAATTCCCCCCAGTAGTCTAATATTATGTTTTTATGATTAAAATATGAGTTGGAAGAAGGCCGAGTTCCTTTTTTCCATGCAGACTAATGACAGATTTGAAAAATGAGCCTCCTTGTATTTTAGAGATGAAAAGTCAAGACCAAGAGTCACAGAGGCCTCAAGTCAGCGCCTGGAGAGAATTCAAACAAGGATGACACACGGGTTTCAACTCAAGTCCCAAGTTGATAAATTCACAAAGAATGGGCTTCCCCGAGGGCTGTTGGTGGAGAAACCCAGCCCCCACCGTGGTGAGTGTGGTGATGGGCCCGTAATGTCTGCCCCCACCGTGGGTAATGCGGTGATGGGTTAGTACTGTCTGCAGGTGCGAGGGTGCAGGAGGGATACCCAGACCTGCTCACTTGCCCACATGCATACGTCCCGCCCAAGTAGGCTGCCAAACACAATAAAAATGTAATTCCCTTTGGCTACATGGGTAGGAGACCAATGTCAGCCAGAGCGTTTCACTGAGGCCGTGTGGAGTGGGTACAATTGGCTGTGAGCTCAGGGAGCAGGAAGAAAACCGCTAAGACAGGTCACCTGTTTCCGGGACATTTCCGCATTGCGCCCTGGGTGGAGCAGGAGGGCAGGGAACAGTTCTATCTGAACTCCCAGCAGGTGTGGAAAGGCAAACAAGAGGATCTATTTGCAGGTGCTTTTCTTGCTACCTTAAGAACCTGTGTGATGTAAATGTGTTTGATTTCATCCCTGAGGGCTAGTTCAGCTTCCTTCAAGGCTGCTAATGTCTTTGGCTGTTCCACCAGAAGTTGTAGCATTGGGAGGTGGACCCCAGACACCCACAAGCCTCCAGCTTGCAGTGGAAGCCGAGCCCCCTGGCCTCTAGCGCTTGCCACAAACTCTTTTCCTAAGCTGCCTGTGGTTTTGTACCTTCTCGGGGCCTCCAGCGGCGAGGCTCAGCGACCCCTTGAGAAGGCGCCCCATTAGGGATCACCAATTACCAACACGCTCCTTTGTTGGGCTTTGTAACCAGAGAGAAGCAATGAGATTAGTGCTTGGCTTTTAAAGTTAATTCTTCCCTTGGCATGTGGTTTGTGTTTGTTTTTGCATTAGAAATCAAATGGGAAGTAGGGTAATTCAGGGAGAGAATCTCAGAAACAAACTGAGGGTCTTGGAGGGAAGGGGCTGAGGGGATGGGAGAGCCTGGGGGTGAGTACTGAGGTGGGCATGGAGCACTGGGTGTGGGGCATAAACTGAGTCTTGGAACACTGAAAAAAAAAATTAAAAATTCAAAAAAAAATTAAAAATTCAAATATTAAAAAAAAAAAGAAATCTGGAGCTCTTGGGGTGCCTCGGTGGCTCAGTTGATGAAGGTCTGCTTTCAGCTCAGGTCATGATCCCAGAGTCTCAGGGTTGAGTCCTGCATGGGGCTCCCTGCTCAGCGGGGAGTCTGTGTCTCCCTCTGCGCCTCACCCTGCCCTTGTGCTGTCTCCCTTTCTTTCTCTCAAATAAATAAAAACTTTAAAAAAAAAAAAGAAAGAAAGAGATCTGGAGCTCTTCAGTACAATTGCTTGCAGTCACTGGCAGGTCAGTGTGTCTGAAGACAGCGGTGAAAGGCACCTTCACGGGGACAGGGAAAGACGGGTCATGGCTCTGTGACAGGAGCTAGTGTGGAGCCCACAAACTATTTACAACTATCTTAATGATTTCCAAATAAAGAAGTGACCATCTTTACCTGGGAATTCAGTATACTGAATGTCTTCTTTTAGCACCTATTATCACATACAATTTTAATAAGTAATTTTTTTTGTAAAAAGGATTTGAAATTTTACATTTTTTAATATGACTCAATCGCAGTGCAATGGTGAATACGTTTTGAAATTATGAAAACCTTTCTTTTCACTGCTGAATTACCTGAAGTTTTCTAAGAGTGAAAATGTTAAGACATATAATTTACATGGCATTGCTTAAAACGTTTTACTTTCTATGGGTGCCTCACTGCTCAGTTAGTTAAGCGGCCGACTCTTAATTTTGGCCCAGGTCATGACCTCAGGGCTGTGGGATCGAGCCCTGCATCAGGCTCTGCAGTCAGCTGGAGGTCTGCTTAGGATTCTCTCTCTCCCTTTTCCTCTGCTCTTCTCCCCAATGTGTGCATGTGTGCTCTCTCTCAAAAAAAAGAAAGTTTTAGTTTCTACTAAAAAATTATCATGGAGGGGCGCCTGGATGGCTCTGTTGGTTAAGCCATGGCCTTTGACTCAGGTCTTAATCCCAGAGACCAGGGATCGAGTCCCGCATCGGGCTCCGTGCTCAGTGGGAAGCCTGCTTCTCCCTCTCTCACTCCCCCTGCTTGTGTTCCCTCTCTAGTTGTGTTTCTCTCTGTCAGATAAATAAATAAAATCTTTTAAAAAAAATTATCATGGAACAAGCAATGCCATTGCATTTCAGTCATACCCTTGAATCTTTTTTTCACTTTTTATGTATTTATTTCTTTTTGTTATTTAAGTACAGTTAACATACAGTGTTATATTCATTTCAGGTGCTCAACCATGAGCCCATAGTTCTGTACCTTACACAATGCTCACCGTGATACGTGCAGTCACCATCTGTCACCAGAAAATATTATTACAATATTAACTATCTTCCTTATGCTGTGCTTTTCATCTCCATGACTTACTCATTTTATAACTGGGAGTTTGTACCTCTTAATCCCCTTCACGCCTTTCGCCTATGCCCCAAGCCCCCACTGGAAACCTCCCATTTGTTCTCTGTATTTGTGATTCTGTTTCTGTTTTTCATCGTTGTTTGTATGTGGATGGGGCCCGTGGAACTTGAGTCTCTCCAATATGAATAAAAGGTTTCCTGTTACTATCTTAAGCAAACGATTCTGTTCTCCATTTAAAGTCTAACAAAACACAGCATAACTTCATCTAGTACAGGATAGAGAAGGAAATAGAGTTAGATTAGAAGTCACTAATGTCTTGTAGGAAGATGAACAAAGTAAAAAAAAAAAAAATGATAGCACACCCCAATTCTTAAAAGGCTTCCTGCTGGGTACTTAGAGGGGTATAAATGAGTTTGCAAAAAAACCACAACGGCACCATTTCGTAAGTGAACTGCTTAAAATTGCACCACTGAATATAAAGATGTGAGATTCTAAAATAAAATGACTTGAGTGTTTTCATATGATTCCATGAACAGCTGCTTTATAATGGCCCGTTAAGTTCAGCATAAAATAGAAATATCCAGCAGCCAGAAAAATACACTTGTCTGTTCAGAAAAGTAAACATTTTATAGCAAAAATAAATCACATAAATAAATAAATCTGGCACATATGGGCAACATGTGATTTTTATGTAATTCACGCTTATAAAGAGAGATTGAAGCATTTGGAAAATGATATAGAATTGGGATATTTCAATACATCATTTATCGTAAATGTGTCGATTTTAACATGATGTTTCTGAAACATGATTTTTTGGTTTTTGTTTCATAAACCTTATTTCCCATCTGAAGTCACAAACTCTGTGCAAATATCCGTTACATATCGGGGCTTCTGTCGTCTACCTCAGGCTCAGCTGGGGACAGTTCCACTCCCTGCCCTTCAAGGGCAGCTAGCAATGTCTGCGGACATTTCTGAATGATCATAACTGGTGGGGAAGGCAAGGGAGGGCCTCTAGCATCTAGCGGGTGGAGATAGCATCCAACGGTGCACAAGACAGCCCCCAACGACCCCAAATGTCAACAGTGCCACAGTTGAGAAAACCTGATTTCCTAGTTAACAAATCCAAACGGTAGTGTGTAAGATCTTTCCAAGTCTTAGAAATATAAACTTGTTCCCTAGTCAGTTAAAAGGCCACCACTTACTTAAGATGCCCTCTAAATACACTTGGCAAATGAGACAGCAAACTTTTTAAGAAAGAACATTCTAAAGGGGGATGTGATAATTGGGGAAATAAAACTATATACTTTTTATATCCAATTCTCTGACTCTTATTATCTAAACACCGTATTCACACAAAGTGAAATTGTCTTCCCGTTAATGTCTGTGGAAACAATCCAGCCAAGAAACACAAAAGGAGCCTTTTGTTCTTTGCCTTAACAACTCTACCCAGGAGGCATCACGCCCCACAGCCCCACTGGCTTCCAACAACATCCATGTGTCTTACAGTGTATGGGCTTCATGAATGACCCCTGTGCCGGTCTTCTTCTTCCTAAGCAAGCACAGCAGTTCATCCAATCTTGCAGTAGGACAGCTGCAATGTGGGTGTTCTAGAAGGTGGAGCATCTCAGTAATACCTAGGGCTGGAGCATAATACCATAGAGGCTTCAGTGCCTCAGTCTGGTTAATGGGAAATGGAGGTCATAGGTTCCCAAGCCAACTTCTCAGTGTGTGAATATTAGCTTTCCACACATTTTTGTTATTAACTGATACTTCTTCTTAAGGCATGTGTTCTGAATATGTCGAGAGGGTATAGAAATTGAAACAGGGTAGGACTTAGCTCATTGACAGTGGATCATAACCAGCCAATCCCCAGAAGAACATAAACCAGAAAACTGAAACTAAATTTGAGAAACATACTCTGTTTCTTTAAAGAAAGCTGGATTGGTCATTGACTTACTCTCTCTCACACTCACAAACATGGGATTCATGCTCAAAATATCCATTGGCCTATTGTGATGTCTGTCTTCAACGGGTGCTTCTAAAAGTAAAACAAAAACAAAAACTCAAAAATAAAACAAAACCCTCAATACTGGTCTTTTTCATTTAATAAATTGATAACTTCAGCACTTACTCTTTAACAGTTGCTAAAATCAATATTCATACCTGGGATAAAATCCACAGTAAATTTAACACTTGATTTATATGAATAGTTTCAACTCCTCATCTTTATAAACCTAGAAAAAAAACAATTTAAAGATGAACAGTTGCACTCAGTCCCTTGGTGTCAAATACTCAGTGACTTGTGGAGAACATCTCCATTCTCAGATAGAACTTACTAGGTAATAGTCATTGAGATATTATTAGAAAAATATTAGATACTTTTCAATACAACATATAGCTGCACTCAGAGAAGGGCGGTATTGACCTGGGCTCTCCAGCTGGTGGCTCAGGATAATGAGGTAGTTGATGTGAAGAAAGGTCTGCACAGATCAAAGAGAAAATGAAGATCTGAGTTCTTGGGTCAGGTTATAAATACAGAGAAGCCATTTCTAAAATTTATTCCAAAAGGTAAAGGAACTGGAAAAGACAAAAGTACTCAAAATCTCTTAAAAAGATTTTGTCTATTTTTTTGTGGGAGAAAGAGTGAGAGAGAGGGAGAATAAGCTGAGAGAGGGAGAAGCAGACCCCCTGCTGAGCAGGGAGCCTGGCGTGGGGCTTAGTCCCAGGACCTTGGGATCAGGAACTGAGCTGAAGACAGATGCTCCATGACTGAGTCACCAGGAGCCCCTGTCTATAGCATTTCTATTCATAGTGGTTGATAAACAAAAACAGCACAAAAGTTCTCTAGTCAGTGGGTGAATGGATAGACCATGGTCCATTGGTGTGATTCCGTAAGGGAAAGGAACAAACTCCTGATATGTTCAAAAAGGTGGATGAATCTCAAAGACATAGACACAGTGAAAGAAGTCCATCTCAAAAGTTTATATATGGTGTGATTTTATTTGTACAACTTTCTGGTAAAGGAACAACTCTAGGGACAAAAAATGGATTAGTGGTTCTCAGGCATCATGGATGGGGGAGAAAGTCTGTCTACAAGGAAGCAGCATGGGTGCATTTTGGGGGACGATGGAACTTACACAAAAATGCATGTGTATTATGACTCATAGAATGTTCAGAGCTCAAAAAATCAATTTTACTTTATGTAATTTTTTTAAAACTGAAAATGTTTGGTAACCAACTGGTTCACGGGATAGTTTGTTAGGGTGTCTTGCTGTGCCGCTAAGAGTTTGGTTGATTTAGGGACAGTAAGAGCTGAGTGGAATTTCCCAAAGTGCAAGACAGGAAAGACAGAGGGTGCTTCTGCTAATTTAGGCAAGACATACATGGGTCATTCAATATCACTTCATCACAAAGTGAAGCATTGTTTTTTCCAATTTCACTTCTCTTTAAAGTCATGAGCTAACATTGAGAAATGACTCCATGTTGGATGTTCGTATGTATTATCATCCTTAACTCCCTTTCTAGAAAAGAGAGAGCAGTTTTAGGCTTGGAATTTTTTTTCTTGTTTTTTTTTTATATTTTATTTATTTATTTCACAGATAAAGAGAGATCATAAATAGGCAGAGAGGCAGGCAGAGAGAGCGGAGGAAGCAGGCTCCCTACTCAGCAGAGAGCCCGACGCGGGCCTCAATCCCAGGACCCTGAGACCATGACCTGGGCCAAAGGCAGAGGCTTTAACCCACTGGGCCACCCAGGCACCCATAGGCTTAGAGCTTTGATTGATGATAACATCCAACTAAAACTGAGTAAAACTATTTTATGGAACACCTTCAGTTTATCATGTGTGCAGGTAGGGGGACTTCAGGGGGCCTGAAGCTTGGGGTTACTATAAGATGCTGCACTGGAAACTGACCTTGTGTTCAATCTATTTACCACGTTTGCTGTGAGAGCCATTCATCCACAGGGAGACGAGAACACATCGGAGGTTTCTGACATCAGTTATCTTTAAAGACTTACATAATTGGGGTCTCCAGAGAAGGGAGGACTGTCATTTCTTATAACCAGGATGGCATTTAAAAACAAAACAAAACAAAACAAAACAAAACAAAAACCAGAATGGAAAAACTAAGCTTCTGACCTAAGACAATTCTCATAATTAACAGGAAGTTTTGCGAGACCCTGCAAAGCCATCTATCTCCATTTGTGAATTCTCTTTTGTTTTGTCATACTCTGATTTCTCATCATTGGCCAAGTAAAATTCTAGTCCTTTGATCATCTGTGTCTTTCTTTCAATTGTGCCACTGTCGCCCTGGTAACAACATAGCAAACAATGACTTTTTTCCTTTGCAGCTGGAGATAGAAGGTTTTTTGATAAAACAAATGAATTGAAGACAAATAGAAAAGTGAATGCATTAAAAGACGAATGTTAAGCACAAAGCACACAGCAGCCCTGGGAGTGCAGAAATAGGGCTGAAGAGCGTGAAGATGGTGCTGATGGAAGGGGCGTGGAAGACAGCATGAGGTTGGTTTGCGGTGACCCATGTTGGAGAAACACCTGGGTGCCCATCCAGCATGTGGACCCTGACCCAGAATTCCTCTGCTTCTTTTTTTTTTAAAGATTTTATTTATTTATTTATTTGACAGAGAGAAACACAGCTAGAGAGGGAACACAAGCAGGGGGAGGGAGAGAGAGCAAAGCAGGTTCCCCCCCAACCCCGGAGCAGGGAGCCCGATGTGGGGCTCGATCCCGGGACTCCAGGATCATGACCTGAGCCAAAGGCAGACCTTAACCAACTGAGCCACCCAGGCACGAATTCCTCTGCTTCAATCCTGGGTTTGATACTTACCATCCCTGGAATCCTAGGCAAATGCATCCTCTAGAACTCAACTTTGCCATCACTAAATCAGAGTTAATCATGTTTTTTACCTTATAAGACTATTGAGAGGACTAAACATGACCTTTCATGGTAAACTCTTGGTCAGCTATCTGGCATCTAATGAGTGCTGGCCAGAAGAGCTAACCACAAAATATATTCTCTAGTGTAGAGTACACAAAACTATATTTGATCTCTTGTTAAGCAAATACTCTTATCTATTAGCTACCTGCCAACAATTCCTATGAAACACCATCGACTGGTTGTTTTTAAGTATTTTAAGTATTGAGATTTGGGAGTAGTTGAGAATTTTCCCACATAATCAATATACTAAAAATAAATGCTATCCTTTGAGAACACAGAGAACATTTGTCACTGGATGCTAAATAAAATTTAATGCAAAAAACACTTTTAAATTTATACTAATACCTGAGGTCCATTAATACAAGGTAATTTCCCAGCTTTCAGTTCAAATAGACTGTGTAATGAGCCCTCAAAACACCAAAATATAGTAGGCAACTGTCAACGCACCTGATAGTCTGGTGAAATCAATATTCTGCCTAATGTTCTACAACCATCTGACTCTTCACTCTATCTTACCACTCAATTGGCCTCTAAGAAAAGATGTATCCTCTGTTGGATCAATTTAAGTGTAACAATCTGGAACTTCTGTTCAAGTGACAAGTTAAGAGTTATCTCTTTTATGGGGCACCTGGGTGGCTCAGTTGGTTAAGCAACTGCCTTCGGCTCAGGTCATGATCCCGGAGACCCAGGATCAAGTCCCACATGGGGCTCCCTGCTCAGCGGGAAGCCTGCTTCTCCCTCTCTCACTCCCCCTGCTTGTGTTCCCTCTCTGGCTGTGTTTCTCTCTGTCAAATAAATAAAATCTTAAAAAAAAAAAAAGAGTTATCTCTTTTCCCAGACTTGATGTAAGTGAAAATAAACAGGGGCAAAAACCTCACAAGCTCATTAAGTGGTAGAGATACAGGTATGCGCATTTGAAGGACAAGTCATTTGACCCAGTAGCTAAAGGCAGAAAGTAGACAAAGGAAATCTGAATGATGAAGTGGGCTGTGGGGTGTCCCAGGGCCAGAGAGCATAGCCAACCTGCTGGGGCCCACGAGAGGTTTTAGGTGTGGGAAGAGGGAGAGCGGGGAGGGTCCAGTCAGCAGGCTCTCTCTGGAAACAACACATGGGACACATGCATTGGGATAACATTTAAAGCTTAGACAAGACAAAACAGATAACTCTTCGAGTTATCCTTTGAAGACATTTTGAGGGGAAAACAAAGAAAAAAAAAGGTGATTTTTGGATCTTTGGATAAAGACTATCCATTTTCCATATTTAAGGGCCCTGGCACTTTTTCCGATTACCAGAGTGAAGTCTGTGTAGATCCCAAGCCCACTAATGAATCTATGCTCCATTCTACTGTTTTACCTCCGTCTTCTTTGATGTGAACAGTGGAGGAACCAGCTACTTGAAGAACCCCTCTAGGGGCGCCTGGGTGGCTCAGTTGGCTAAGCAACTGCCTTCGGCTCAGGTCATGATCCCGGAGACCGGGGATCGAGCCCCACATCGGGCTCCCTGCTCGGCGGGAAGCCTGCTTCTCCCTCTCTCACTCCCCCTGCTTGTGTTCCCTCTCTGGCTATGTTTCTCTCTGTCAAATAAATACAATCTTAAAAAAAAAAAAAAAAGAACCCCTCTAATAGGAAGGAGAAATCCAAGACCAAAGATGAAATGTTCAGGAAGACAACTCGAGAAACGGAAAAAAAAAAAAAAAACAACAACAAGAAAAACAAGAGAGAAAACTTTAATTGGGAGGTGCATACAAATTCAAGAAATGAGAGAGGAAAAAGAAACAGAAATGAGAGCAGGAGATAAGCAACACAGACCATCATTATGGGAGAAGCAATGGGCAATTGCTAACAATTTCCCAAAAAGAGGGGAACACGTGACCAACAAGTGAAGCATGATCATTTCCAGAGTTGGAGGGCAGAGGAATTCAATAAGACACCGCAGGGGATTTAACAAGACTTCACCGCAGAGAATGTCAGGTCTTTCCCACCCCGTGCCCTTCCTGTCCTCCTGCAACAAAACCCCTGAGCTCAGAGGCAGGCTTCATGCAGCCGCCCACAACCAAACCGACACAGTGAGGGGGACACAAACACACCCTGTGATGTTAAGCTGAGTTTGGGGGGGCTTTTTTCAGCCGTTCAGACACAGTGACTAAAATAGACATCAGTATGTGGACTCGAGCTGGTGCTGGAACACGCACCCACCAGGGCGTGGCGATGGAGCGGTCAGTGAGGGTCCGACTCAGCAGGTGCGTTGCAGGAAATGCGTGCTGGGTGATGGAGACGGGTTTGGGAGAGAACAGCCCGGGGAGCGTGGATCCGGGTGAGAGGTGAAGTGCGTTCAGCCACACAGTACAAGAAACAGGTGAGCTCCGGAGAGAACAGGAGGACAGCATGCAGACAGAGCTTGTAGAAATGGGGAAATTCCATGGAAACTGGGTCCTTGAAGGGTTATAGAAGTCTAGTTTCTAGAGCATAGTTATCAGTAAGACAAAATGAGTGTGGGGGGGCATGCAAAGGATCAATCACAGGACAGTGGACAAATAAACAAAATGTGGGGTTTTAAAACGATGGAATATTAGGTAACGGCGAAGAGAACTAACTCCTGGCGTTAGCTAGCCACGGGCGCAAGGCGAGCACAGGGCTACGGACACAGTAGGTCAGAGCTCGCCAACATCGGAAGATCGACAGCTAGGTCTCAGCGAAAATGCCGGCTAGCCTCATTTTTAAAAACTAAAAAGAAACAGGTAACACTATTTTATATGCTTTATTTAACCAAACATGAAACCAGTATAGAGATCATTGAGATATTTTAATTTTTTTGTGCAAAGTCTTAGCTATCGGTCACTTTTACATTAACAGCCCTCCTAGATTCAGATGCTAATTTTTCAACTGGAATTCTTAACCTGTACTTATATTTTGCAGATAGAAAAGCAGATTCACACACTCAGGTTGTTCCGAATATACTTGCACGCGGTCCTATAACTGAGTCAATTACGGCCTTTTGCGAGCAAGGCCAGTGTCGAAGCCCTGGGCCTCTTTGGTGCCACACACGTGTTCTACGGCTCGGCCTGGCTGCTAGTTACTGGGTGTGCCCACTCTGCAAAAGTCCACCTGGAAGCTGAAAACGTGTGCCTTTTTCTATACATCTACGTTATTCTTCAAATTAAGAAAAAAAAATCTATTGTGTTGGAGTAAAGGCTGAGAGCAAGAAACAGTAAATGGGAGCCAACTTCCCTGTACTTTAGGTCTTTCTGAGCTATTTACTTTCCCAAACACGCGTATTACTTGTTTGATATTCTCCTAATTATATATTTTTAAAAAGCTTTCCACGTTTTTACTGCATTCCTGGTAATTAGAGGAATGCAGTCCATTAATTGAAGTGTGCTCCGAGATCCAGAGCTCTGCCCCAAGCTAATTCCCTTGATGAAGCAGCCGGGAGGGGAAAACAGCAACGAGTCAGTGGCTTCATGATGGTATCCATTAGTCTACCTGGTTAAAAGGCTTTGGAGAAAGCAGGAGCCGTTATTATTTTCCGGCTTAGTGTTTTTGTTCAGAATCCATATATGTAACCCTTACAAGCACCCCACGGCTGGCTACCGTCCTCATCCCAGCCGCCCACGCGCAGAAACGGAGACACAGAAGGGTCGCGTTACTTGTCACACAGCTGGGCAGCGGCAGAGCAGCAAGGATTCCCAGGCCCAGTCCCTCCATGAGACGTTCGCTGAATTCCTTAGTGGGAATGAAGGACTGAGTTAGCACGCTCTGGAGACTAAAGTATGCGTTGATGCGTGCACGCCCACCCATTCTCTGCAAATATGTTAGCGTAGGGGAGACAGAAGTAAATAGGAATAAAATCACTCCATGCTGTTCTCTGCCTTTCACGTCGCTGCCCGCCCTTCCCCACCCACAGTGTCAGTGTCAGCAGCTGGTGTGGTCGCCCTGCCCAGAGCCTGGCAGGTGCATGATCACTGACACAGGCCACCACCCTCACCTGTCACTGCAACACTTGCCCCCCGTGTGTCAGCTGGTCTTCCCACCCGTCTCCTCTGCTTCGTCACTGGTTTTCTCCATCCCGGAATCCACTTGACTCTATCTCACATGTCCCCAGGCTTATTTTCTGCCCGAAAAGGTGGCTGCCCACTCTGCTATTGAAGAAACATTGCATGAGCGTGGTGCGTGTTTTCAGAATGGAATCGTAAAATACTCAGTACCCTTCCTCCAACAGGAAATCCCAATGACCTCTGTAAACCTCCCCCGCCACCGTGCCCTCAATGGTTGCCTAAAATCTGGGTCTTCCAGCGTGTCCATTTCCCATGCTTGCCCACAGTTACCTATGAAAGATAGAACTCAAAGTGACAACGATAAGTAATAAAACTCAGGACTCACTGAGTTTTCCTCAATGATAGGAACCTGGATTATCTATGTCATGTTCGGGTACATGCTTGTCTCATCCATTCAGTGCGAGGATTTCAGGTGTGTGGAATACAATAGGCATAGGCTATACCTTGGGTTTATTACAGCTCATAAACCTGCTTTGTCTTCCTTAGGGGACCCGTGCAAGCAATAAGGCTTCAGCACTCAGCCTTCTCTACCCTGATTCATGTGCTGTTTGCTCTGCCCAAGAATAAAATCCACAGGTCAATGGGAGAGCCCTGCCAGATTGATATCTTAAAATTGACAGCCCCCTTTGGCTGTATTTATGCAGTACATATACTTTCCATGAATATTGTACTTGATGAACCATGACGAGGGAAGGCGAAGTCCACCTGAATTGCTTTTCCCAGGGCTTCCAACGGACTCTGGAATAGTATCAGTAAAACTCCCGTCTTATGAACGAGACTGCTAACCTCTAATTGTTCCAGTGATGAAAAGGTAGCCGCTGGCTGAATCCACAAAAATAAATTGCTCTCTTTCAAATCTGTTTTGCTTTTTTTTAAAAGATTTTATTTATTTGACAGAGAGAAACACAGCCAGAGAGGGAACACAAGCAGGGGGAATGAGAGAGGGAGAAGCAGGCCTCCCACCGAGCAGGGAGCCCGAAGGGGGACTCGATCCTGGGTCTCCGGGATCATAACCTGAGCTGAAGGCAGTTGCCCAACCAACTGAGCCACCCAGGCGCCCCTCAAATCTATTTTTAAAACCTGCTCGGATTATGCAGACCCTCCGGAAGTAAGTGATAATCATTTTTTTTTCAGGAAATAAAAATTAAAACTTTGAATGCCATACAGCCTACAATAGCCATCCCAAAGAATAACTGATTCACCTTATTAAGAGGACAGTTGCAATCCCTAAGTTCATATCTGATTCTAAATTCTATACTTATGTCTTAACTATCTCCACTCCCTAAATTTGGGATTCTGTTTTTAAGACATCTTCCCTGTGTAGTGGTGCTAAATGGATTTAACGTGGTGACCATTTCACGATACATATAAACAGCAGATCATTAATGACTTTGGGATCCTGAAACTAACATAAAGTTCATGTTAAATAAAGCTCAATAAAGAAATAATTTTTTTTTAAAAAATTGCATCTTGAGGTATGCACATAAATTGAGTAAGTGGCTATTTCTACCATGGATCAGAAACATATAATTTACACAGTTCATGTTTTGAACTGGCTCCTGAGGAAAAAAAATGTAATATGTGTTGATCTGTAAGACATCATGTTATCCCTCCACTGTATGTCATTTCTTCAGGCTTCGAGTTGTCAGGTTGGTCCCCGTTAGCTCATAATCTGCACCAATTCTTTGGAGGGAAAGCTACAACGCTGGGTGTGAGTCAAGATATGTCATAAGGCATTTGGGGTAAGATATGTCATAACCTCTTTGGGGTGAGGAACCTGCCCCCAGTGACCATGGAAACATGTCATAAGACAGCACATCAAGCGGTAGGGGTACTCTGATCGTCCCCCAACCCCATGGGTCTCAATCCCTTGGCTACACAAGAGAATCCCCTAGGCTACTTTAACAAGTATTACTGTGTCGATGCCAGGACCCCACTCCCGGAGTTTCTGGATGAACTTGTCTGCCGTGGGGCCTGGGTTTTTAAAGCCCCCACCAAACGTTTCAAATGTACAGCTAGAGGGTGGGTGGGGACCATCCCTACGTGTCACACCACACTGGGAGATCTGGGTTCGACCCCCCACACTTCCTCCCTATTCAATTCTCACAGGATCCTTGAGAAAGAGTCAGAACAAACCATGGTTTCTGGCTTTGAACACAGTGGGAGACATGGCCCTACAGACTGGCTTTTATAGCAGATAGGCACAAAGCAGAGCCTAGTAGTCAGGGAGAAAGACTTAAGCCAGCACAAGCGTGAGGGCTGATAACGTGGGAGACATCATCTTCAGTCCTACGTGCCAGCGGTCTACTACACAGGAAGACAAGCTTCCTTTTCCCCTTTAAGGCCCATTTTTGTCATTTCTGTTTTTATTTTTCTACACATTTGTCATCATGAACCCCCAGCCCATTAAAGTTAGGGACAATGTAGAAGGAGTGAGGTGCCCTCTCTTGCGGTTGGGTTATGCATTGCCACACCTCTGCCCTACCCGAACACATTAGCGTTCGGGCAAAATAGCGTTGGCAGAAATTAATTCAGAGAAATATGTGGGGGTTCTACAAAGGGTGTCATCATTCTTGATGTTTTGCTATTGTGGAAATGCCTGTGAAGTACACACTTTAATAGTTATAAAGACAGCTGTCTAATAATGTGCCTCACAAATGTAGTTGTCACCTCCTTGGAGAGGTAAAAATAGTGTCAGTCCATGTGATTCGGAAATCACAACCTGTTCCTTTCAATCCGCCCTCCCTCTGGCATGTGGGTGACATTTCTGACCTACTGTTGGAGGGTTGCCCTGGGAGTCCCCTCCATAGGGCGCCTGGATTAGCCAATCACACCACATGAATGTCCTTCCCTTTTTTTCCCCTTAGTTCGTGTTGCTTACACTTTTGTTTTTAAGTTAAAACTATTTTTTAAATATTCTATTTATTTGTTTGTCAGAGAAAGAGACAGAAAGAGAGAGAGAGCACTGCTGATGTGGGACTCAATCCCAGGATCCCTGGGTCATGACCTGAGCTGAAGGCAGATGCTTAACCAATTGAATCACCCAGGCGTCCTTGAAACTCTTTCTTTTAAATTGAAGTGTGATTAACATACAGTGTCATGTTAGTTTCAGGCGTACTATATAGTGATTCAACAATTCTATACATCACTCTGTGTATTGTGGAGGATGTGCTCTGAATACCCTTTTTCTTTCTCGATCTTTTTTTTAATCCCATTTTTCCATGTCACTCATCTCCCCATCCACCTCCCCTCTGGTGACCAGCAGTTCATCTTTTCTATTTAAAAGTACATAATTTGTTTGTCCCTTTTTCACTTGTTCATTTGCTTGTTTATTTTTAGAGAGAGAGTGTGAGAGAGTGTGAGTGGGGGGGAGGGTCCGAGGGAGAGCGAGACAGGGAGTCTTCAGCAGGCTCCATGCAGAACCTCACACGAGACTCGATCTCATGACCCTGAGATCATAAAGATGGTTAGCCGACTAAAACACACGGGAACCCTCATTTTTTTTTAATTTTATATATGAATGAAATCATATGGTAATTGACTTTCTCTGACTTGTCCCACTTAACATTATACATTATGCATTGTTACAAATGGCAAGATTTCATTCTTTTTAGTGGCTGAGTAATATTCGTGTGTGTGTGCACCACCTCTTCCTCATCCATTCATTCATCCATGGACACTTGGGCTGCTTCCATGATTTGGCATCATAAAATGCTGTAATAAATATAGGAGTGCCTATTATCTTTTTGCATTAGTGTTTTCATTTTCCTAAATATTCAATAGTGGAATTAGTGCCTCATATGGTATTCCGATCTTTAATTTTTTAAAGAGCCTCCCTACCGTCTTCCATTGTGGCTGTACTGGTTTGCATTCCCACCAACAGTGCGTGAGGGTTCCCTTCTCTTCACATCCTCACCAACGCTTGTTATTTCTTGTCATTTTGATTTTAGCCATTCGGACAGGTGTGGGGTGATATCTCACTGTGGTTGTGATTTGCATTTCCCTGAAGATGACTGATGTTGAGCATCTTTTCATATGCCTGTTGGCCATCTGGATGCCCTCTTTGGAAAAATGCCTATTCAAGTCCTCTGTTCATGTTTAATCAGATCATTTGTTTTTGTTTTGTTGAGTTGTATAACCTTTTTTTTTTTTTTACATATTTTGGATATGAATCCCTTATCAGATACAGCATTTGCAGAGATCTTCTTCCATTCGCTGGGTTGCCTTGCCCTTTTGTTGATGCTTTCCTTCATTGTGCAAAAGATTTTTTATTTCGGTGTAGTCCCAGTGGTTTACTTTTGCTTTTGTTTCTCTTATCTGAGAAGACATATTTACAAAATGTTTCTACTGTTGATGTCAGAGAAATTATTGCCTGTGTTTCCTTCTAAGAGTTTTATGGTTTCACTTCTCGCCTTTAGGTCTTCAATCCATCTTGAGTTTATTTTTGTGGATGCTGGTCCAGTTTGAGTCCTTTGCATGTAGCTCTCCAGTGTTCCCAACACCATTTGTTGAAGGACTGTCCCTTTCCCATTGTATATTCTTGTCTCTTTTGTCATAAATTAATTGGCCATATAAGCATTGGTTTTCTATTCTGTTCTAATGATCCACATGTCTGTTTTTGTGCCAGTACCATACTGTTTCAATTAGTACAGCTTTGTAGTGTATCCTGAAACCAGATTTGTTCTTTTTCAAGATTGTTTTGGCTATTTGAGGCCTTTTTTGGCTCCCTACCAATTTTAGGTTTATTTGTTCCAGTTCTATGAAAAATGTTGGTATCTTGGTAGCAGTTGCATTAAATCTATAGGTTGCTTTGGGTGGTGTAGGAATTTTAATGATATTCGTTCTTCTAATCCATGAGCATGGAATGTCTTTCCATTTGTTTGTGTTATCTTCAATTTCTCTCATCACTATCATATAGCTTTCAGAACACAGGTCCTTCACCTCCTTGGTTAAGTTTATTCCAAGATATTTTATACTTTTTGGTGCAATTTTTAACGACATTGCTTGCTTTATTTCTCTTCCTGCTACTTCACCATTAGGGTGTAGAAATGCAACAAGTTTCTGGATATTCATTTGGTATCCTTCAGTCATATCTCTTCATTTTATATTGGGAATCTCTAAGAACTACTGGGTGATTTGCAGTTGGTACTTTATCCTATGGGAGCCTAAGTTCCCACACCCATAGAAAGTGGAAAATAATATAGGATTCCAAAGACTGTTGCACAGATTAAGTGAGTTCACGGGTATCAAAGTTCCGAGCAAAATGCCTGGGCTGCCATTGGTACTCAGTAAGTGTGATTTGAAAGGTCTCAATTAGGGCCCAGACGAATTCAGTAGGGTTGATTCAGAATGCTCAGTGTTTGTGTTTGCCAGATGTATTTTACCCTGTTGGAAATGAATTTATAAATCTACCTAAGGTATGAGTCCTGCTTCCCGATGATCTGTCTCTCACTGGCAGTTTATGGGGTCATGCTACATCTATTTGGCTTTTAATGGTCAGTTCCCCTGGCGGTGCTCTATTCGGACACGTCCTTTCTAGACCTCATGACATGGTGGCAGAGGCCCCTCGGGTTTCTTTGAAGTATTCCGTGATACACGAAGGGTCTGATGCTGTCACTTTCTTTCTTGTTTTTAAAAGAAAAAGAAAACCTTTGCTATGGTAGTAATTAGCAACTGGGTCTCTGATGACAAGGATCAAAAGTTTTCCCCAGAACAGCTGTAGTTTCTGGAATCCACCACCCAGCTGTCCCAGATGGTATTTTTAGCAGGACACTCTCTAAATGCAGGAGGCAGAGTGAAAAGATAGCTCAGAGATAATGTCATTCCAGAGGCGCCAGAAAGGGAGTTAAGCAGCTGAAAAGTGTACTTTGCTTCCCTCAGAGAGCGCTGAGACACGCTTGTGCACATGAAGATTGTGCAGTTATCTTCTGGGCTCTCACCTGCAACCCCAGTTAAACCAGGACCTTGATTATTTCTGGCAAAAGAAAAGAAAATATGACTATAAAATTACTGTCTCTTAGCAAGAAGTATTTATTGCTTAGCAGGTGTCTGACACTCCCATGAATCGTGCAAAAAAAAAATCCTTTGTTTGTAAAAAGCAAAACAAAAAAACACTTTGTCATCTGTCTCGTGAATACAAGAATTGAGAACACAATAAGGTGGTCGGTTTGGTGGGGAAGAATTTCACTAGGTGAATGTAGTTAGTTGTATGTGTGACAGGATATCGGAAGCAGCAGAACCAACACCCCCCCTGCTACCTCAAGCCCCTCCTCTGCACCGTGAGGACTTGGATTTTGCAGGGGTGTCATAGGAGGACCCCCAAGACTGACCTGCACCCACGCTGGGTGGTCCACCATGAAGTTTGAGTAGAAAGAAGTGGCTCCCATCGCGGGGCCTGGAATTCCTCTGCACCAGGCCTGCTTGGAACATTCTAGCCTGCTCAAGACTGCTGTGATCCCTGCCTCTTCGTCTCTTCTGATGAGGCTTAAAAAAAAAAATCTTACTCATGCTCTAGGTGGTATCATCCAGTTTTGGGTATTGGATGCTCCCTGTTTCCAGATGGGTCCCCAAGGTATGTCTGCACTCCAGACTTTCTGTCCAGAAACCGTGTGACTGCCCGTCCGCTGGTCCCTCCATTTAGAATCAAACTAACGTCACAACCCTCTGCCCCAAAGCAGACTTCTATCTTCCCACCAACGGGATCTCAGCCCATGGGTTTTCCCAGCCTCAGGCAAAGGCAGCTAGTCCAGCAAGTTCTAGAGTCTCCTCCTCTCCTGCCTGCATTCCTTCCAGCTCTAAGTCCCGTTGTCTTCCCACCGTCCTTGGGGTTGAACACGGGGCAACCTTCCCCGCCCCCCTCCCCCCCGGGGGGGCCAACACTAGGCCTCAGTTTCCTGACTGCCCTGACTTCTGACTTCCTGCGGCTGCTGCCGTGGCTTCTCCATAGTAGAGCCTCCGCACGACCATCTGTCACACGTCTTGGCGTTGCTCTGGGCACAACTTGACGGCCAGATTCCCATTTAAGAGAAAAAGCCAAATTCCTTTCCAGTCCCCCAGGCCCTCTCCGCATAGGCTCCCCTGGCCCTTCTGGACCTCTCCTCCTGACCTCCCCTCCCACTGCCTGCACTCCAGCACTCCGTCCCCCCCGCATGCCTCTGCCAGCTGGCCGCACCTGCTCCCCGGCTGCCCCCCACCCCGCTCAACACAAGACGCGCCCCATGCACCCATGCGCGGCACTCCGCTTTCACACAGATGTCGCTCTCTCTCTGACACTTGCCACCTCTACGTCCCTAGACTGTCAGGACTCCTGCTTTGGACTCGGATGTTCTGTACACCTCCTCCCGCTTTTATATTTTCTCTCAAGCACCTGTTACTATTTCGTATATTGTGTACTTTATGTGTTCAACTTGCTTCATGTCTGTCTCCCTCCCTGGAACACAGAGTTTCATCTTGTTCCTCACTACATCTCCCCAAACCAGAACAGGGTGACACGTAACAGGCTGTCGATTAAGATAGATTTCACTCTCCCACGTGTGGCTTTCAAGATCGGTCTTCCAGCACTCCGGGCCGGAGAGGAAGGCTCAGCACCCCCGGGCGGAGAGTAGGGCAGGGCGCTGTGGGTTTCCAACAGCAAAGCAGCAAATAAAGGGAGTATATTCAGTTAAATAAATGAACAAAGAAACAAAGTTAACTCATATTTGGATCCACATGTGATCGGTTAAGCCAATAGCCTATGGAGACATTGACTGGATATCATTTTCAGCTATGAGTCGTGATTGGCTATGATTCAAAAATATCTGGGGCTTCCATGAGTTGGACTATTTTAGATATAAGTTGGATAACTGGAAAGTGGAATAGGGCTTTCTGGGGGTCGGGGAGGAAGAAATGGGGAGCAAGTGTTCATGTGACAGAAAGTTCCAGTTACACCAAATGATAAGAGAGTGCCAGCACTCTGGGTGCAACGCCGTGCTGCTAGCTAACAATGCTGTAGCATATCCAAAGATTTGTTAAGAGGTATATCTCATGTGCTCTGTTCTTACCACAATAAATAGAATTTCATGGATTTGTCTCCTGCGATTATAGAACCAACCACCTTCTCATCAATGGGAGTTTCTTTAAAATGTTTTGGTTGGTCAGAGAAGCAAAAACACCACCTTCCCTCACTGGGGAAGTAGAGAGACGGGGTGGGACAACAGCCCTGATGCCTAGCACAGCCTCCTAAGCTATAACCACTCCTCAAACGGCTGAAGACAGCGCTTGGCCACCAACTGAGCGTCTTCCTTCCTATTGCTCAGGAGATGTGTTAAGTACGAACAATGAGCAGTTGTCTGCCCACACGCAAGGTCATGACACCCTCCTTGGGTGAATGTTGCCTTCTACACGATTCCTCCTCTCGTCTCATTTGTACCAGATCAAAGTCTAATGTCAACATGTCAGGAAGTCATCAAATACTACTGTGGGCATCCTCTCCGGTTACCGATCACTTACAAGTGAAGAGCTAGGTTGTAATGTCGCAAATGCTCACCAGGTTCTGCTCTGTGGGGAGGGAGCCTGGTGCCCCAGGGACTGAGCGCCCATTGGAAAGAGGGCCCAGGGCATTTCCATCTTGAATGCTGTGAGTCTGACATACGTTTTGCCTGTACTAAAAATGATTGTTAATGGAAGGAGGCATGTGAAGCTTTCAGAATCAATGATTTTATACCAACTCTCCATTTACTACATTAAATAAAAACTGATGTGCCCCCCCCCCCGCAAGGTAAGCCCATGAGAACAAAGCAGGTAAGCCGACCTCACCAGCATATCTGTCAGCCTCACTTACGATTTCTTCTCCGAGGGCTGTATCCTTAGTCATCCTGTCAATAGTATATTGATGAAGAGGAAAACTAAATTCATCTTCCTGTCTTTTTTTCCGTTCAGGCTTCAACTCAGTGATTCTTCAATTTCCAAGACTCAATGACAGGACACTTTTTACTTGCCTATTTCCTGTACATCAAAGTTCAAAACATGTCAGATGCTTTCAACAATCTGTCTTCTTTGACATTAGGTGGTTTGGAATATTTGTGTATATCACTTTGGACATAAGTGCCTTACTCGGCAGAGAGACCTCTTCCGGTCACTAGGGAGAGGTTAGATACATCCCTGGCTCTGTTTTGACTTTAAATATAATGGCTCTCAGACGATTACCCAAGAAAGAGGGACACTTGACAAAGACTTTGAGTTCTATTTTCAAGCTAACAAGCTGCCAAAGCCGAAGGATGTTCTTTCTCCTGTGGTCCTCATAGATTTCCAGGGTCTTTGCGACACAGCCAAATGAAACTCGGTCCCTGGAAATGAGCTCCGTACCCCCAAAGGGCAGGAGGACAAGAATGGGGGGGGTAACAAAGCGGAAGGATACTGAAATCTCTAGAGGAAGAAGGACCCAGTTTCCCTCTGCTGACAACTCCAAAGCATCACTGTCACTTTCCAGAAACACAGAACCTGAATGCTACGTTCTCTGGATCTCTTCTTGCTCTGGAGCAGGCGACAGTGAAAGCTGCTCCTACACCTTAGCAGGGAAGGGTCCTGTATTTCCACGCCAGCCTCTGCCCCTCTGGCTGGCACATCCATAGTAACTATTCGATTCGTATCAAACCACACGGATGAAAAAATTATTAATCCCGTGACATCAAGAGATAAAATGATAATACCAAACACTACTGACATTCACAGCAATCTATCAAAATGGCTTATTTCCTCACCATTCTCTCATCAATTTGTGTATGTTTTCACTTAGAAAACTTTGTCTTCACTTCTCTGGGCACTCGCCTTGCTCTTTCCTTCCCAAAGGCTTCCTCTCTTCTGTACAATGCCAGACTGTGTCAATGAACGCCAGCCCAAACTTACTACAGTCCCACAACACTTTTTTTTAAAGACTTTTTTTATTTGAGAGAGAGCAAGATAGGTGGGGGTGGGGGGGTTCAGAAGGAGAGGGAGAGGGTAGGGAGAAGAATCCAAGGAGAAGCTGAGTTTAGCATGGAGCCCAAACTGGGGCTCGATCTTATGACCTTGAGATCATGACCTGAGCCAAATCAAGAGTCAGACAATCAACGCACTGAGTCGCCCCAGTGTCCCCCACAATGTTTTTGAAGGAAACAGATGTCAGGTGACTGAGATTTGAAAATGTTCCCAGAGTATCTTACAACCTATCATTTTCCCTGTTTGTTTGCGGTAGTCCTGAAATTCCACAATGAGATTTTTATTTTGGGGGGATTTAATGTCATCCTCACCACAAATGCATTATTTAAAATATAAAGTACAGGGGCGCCTGGGTGGCTCAGTCGTTAAGCGACTGCCTTCGGCTCAGGTCATGATCCCGGAGACCCGGGATCGAGACCTGCATTGGGCTCCCTCTCTTCTCCCTCTCTCACTCCCCCTGCTTGTGTTCCCTCTCTAGCTGAGTTTCTCTCTGTCAAATAAATAAATAAAATCTTAAAATAAAATAAAATAAATAAAATATAAAGTACAAACTGTTAGGGGTCTAGGAGCCCTTGAGATCTCAGGGGGGACATACATCGGAGGGGAAAGAGATTGTTGCTTTTTTTTGTGTGTCTTACTCTCTAGATTTGTTTCTATCTGTTCTTAATGTCTAGAGCAACCATTGTATAGATGAGTAAAGAGAGGTTTAGAAAATTTCAGTAGCTTGTCCTAAGTAATAATGTCGTGACTGCCACATTGTACACCCGGCCACTGAGAACGGGTATCAGGACACATGCTGAAACCAGTGTCACCGTGTTCAGACTCAGTGCGCCCATCAGGGCGATTTAAAGATTCATCCCATTTAATTAAGATGATAGGCACAAAAGCAATTTGCATTCAAGGCAAAAGGCATCACCAAAATTTCTCCGGCTTTTCTTTATTCACAGCAGTTACTTTGGCCTAACTGGGCGGAAACACAATGTGGAAAGGGCTTGTTCCTTGGGGATGTATACCCTCGAGTTAAATGACAGATCTTTCACTCTTTGCTATGTGATTATAGAGAAATGACTAATCTTGCTGATAACTGTTGTTCTGGGAATGAAATGATTTGAGAATGAAGAATAAAATGAGAATAAACACTCTTATTAGAATTCCTGGTACCAAGTATTTTCTGAAAAATTCGCAGAATAATAATAATAATAAACAGTTGTGATCAGAAGCCTAAGAGGGAAGAAAAGACACTACTCCCTATATCTTTCAAGCCTATCGTCACGGTATGGTCTGCAAAACGTAAAACAGAAATGCTCACAATGATGTGAAAACACGAAGACATTTATTTTCCATGCTGCCTTTGCCTTCGTTCGTGTTCTGCGTTCTTGGAGTGACCTTTTGCACGATGAAGTTTGAATGGACTTCTAACTCAATCTAGGGTTTGGTTTTGAGAAGATTTACACCTCAGCCGTCCTAGTCTGACAGCTGTAGGTCTGTGGGCCCAGCTGGGCTCCACCTGCTGCCTCAGACAATGGGCAATGAGTCCAAGTTGCTGGGAGAAATGTCACCCCGCCAGCTGGTGTCACCGCTCATTGACATGAAGCAGCATTTGGACGACGCCTCTTCTCCTAGGCTTGGAAACATTCTGGGGTGGGTCTTGAACCATAAGATCTTTGGTTTCCCTAAGGAACTTCTTTACAGGGGAGCCGATGGCCACAATAAGTTACAACAAGAGGATGGAGGGCAGTGTGATGAAAGCTGGTTCCAAGAATGGGAAAAGGGCAGGACTTCAGTGTTAGGGGAACTGCTGGTGGGTAAGTACACATTCGGTGCTCTTTGGGTCCCTACAGCTGTCAAACAGGAGAGAAAAGACCTTGAGACACAGCAATGGACACAGCAGGGCAAGATAATGACTCTCTTGGCAGAAGGATCAAGAGGACAAGTTGGCCTCATGGGTTTCTTCCGCAGCTATCTGAGGTCATCACCTAAGTCCTAAAAGCCTGCATTCCCACATCCTGCCATCACCTAAGTCCTAAAAGCCTGCATTCCCACATCCTGCCATCACCTAAGTCCTAAAAGCCTGCATTCCCACATGCTGCCTCCTGCAGACCTTCTTGTCCAGCTACCTGCCCACTGAGTCTCTGCCCTTGCATAGATCCTTCACATGTCTGCCAGCTCTGTGCTAAAATATACGCAGGACCGTCTTCCTTCTGCTTCATAGAAAAAATTGTTCCCATTTTCCTACAAGATCTAATTTCACTCTTTCTGTGACTTGTGAAGACTTCCACGGTCTCAAAGTTCCTGTCACTTGCTGGCCTTTCCACCCCCCTTCCCTCTGGCTGTGTGCCTATGGACGCCCGTGCACCTGCTGGGCCTTGCCGCTCCCGGGCCTGAGACCCTCTCTTTCACACCGACTGGCCGTCAGGCCAGCACTGCTTGTCACAAAAGCTGCCCTGTCCTGCTGAGCTAAAATACCATTTTTGTCTGATGTTTTCTCTCATGTATACTGGGTAGAATTCCTGGATTTTATATGGCCAAAGTTATTTGGCTTGCTATTTGGTTAAACGAATCCATTTATCTATCCCTATGCCAACACCATACTGAATTGATTCCACTGGCCTTATAGTATCTGGTGACTTCTGAACAGATAGGCTTTCAAAAAAGTGTTCTTGGGACACCTGGGTGGCTCAGTCAGTTAAGCGTCTGCCTTCGACTGAGGTCCTGATCTCAGGGTCCTGGGATCGAGTCCCACATTGGGCTCCTTGCTCAGTGGGGAGCCTGCTTCTCCCTTTGCCATTCCCCCTGCTTGTGCTCGCTCTCTTTCAGGCAAATAGATAAATAAAATCTTTAATAAAAATTTTTTTTCTTGGCTATTCTCAAACATTTGCCTCTTCATCTGAATTTTAAGATTATGTCATCCAATTTCAAATTTAATAAACTCTTGTCATTTTATTTATTTTTTTAAAACTCTTGTCATTTTAATTGTGAATTTTATTGAATGAAAATTATTCAAAGAGTTGACTTTGTGGTATAAATAATGTTCTTTATTATGATTGCCTCTTTGAAAATGTCAGATGCATATTAATTTTTTATAAAAGACCTTATTAATTATTTTACAAAAAGGACATGCTAAATCAAAGTAGCAGTTTTGGATGTCCCAAAGGTATTTTGCCTTTTAATAGCTTTTATGAGAATCATGAAGGAATGATAAATGTTAAAAGGAAATATTGGTGGGAAACTTCTGGGTTAAAGAGCTAATGGAAATCAGTTATATCTAAATCATTTTGCATATCTTACTAAACTGTATACATCACCAAGAAGAACAAATAGACCCCCCAAATATTATACCTTTAGCAAAATTATGTAATGGAAAACACACACAGTCAACAAAAATAATGGGAGAGAACTGAGACCAAGCATCTCAGTCCATGAGTAGCAGGAACCTTTCCTTCCTTCCTTCCTTCCTTCCTTCCTTCCTTCCTTCCTTCCTTCCTTCCTTCCTTCATTTCTTCCTTTCTCCTTTCTTTCTTATTTATTCATGTGGGAAAGAGAGACAGCAAACAACAGAGCACAAGCCGGGGGAGCAGCAGAGGGAGATGGTGCCCAGGCCCCCACTGAGCAGGGAGCCCTGGGATCATGACTTGAGCTTAAGGCAGATGTTTACCTGACCGAGCCACCTAGATGCCCCCAGCAAGAGCTTTCTACATGCCACATGCAAGAGACACACTCAGAACAGTGATGCAGCAGAGCGAGCATGAGAGAATGTGCAAAACACACCAGGCCCATGGAAATAATGGGAGTGTTGGAATGTCGATCCTGACAGACACAAAGTAGAATTTGAATCAAAACCTTCCATGAAACAAATTCAATACCATCTCATTAATTCATATCAAGATACAGAAAGTATGAATATTTATGCACTAAGTAACACAACTACTCCTTCATAAGGCAAAAAGTATGGGATGTGAGGGATAATTAGAAACATACTCTTGGTGCAGGAGATATCCAGTGGACAAAAATAAAGAATGTGAAAGAGCTAAGTGCAATTCTATGTAGGCCTTCCTATAACCAGATGCATTTTCCACCTATTTAAACAAATAAACAAACAAACACCACCAACAAGGAGCAGAAGGTATGGAAATCCCACAGTGATGGGAGCACTGCAGAGGAGTAGAGGAGCCAACTGACATGACCCTGAGTCGCCAAAGCTAGGATAGTTGGAACAACAACAAAAATGCAGTCTTGAATTATAACCTGAAGCAGCAAATAACATCCATGAATCCAAATGATATAAATAAACTAATAGATATGGGAGAAAAAGTAGATCTGCCATGCAGAAGAATTCCAAATAATCTGAGTACATACTCAACCCTCAACTGAAGGCAACTTCTCACTTAGGCGTGGGCTGAACATGACAATCGCCTTCCGAAGTACACAGTGGAGAAATATGACACCTTACCTCAGCTCGGTGCTCCAGGTAAACGTCAAGTCATAAACTGTGTTGATAACATGTACACTCAACAAAATGGGACAACCATGGCACTTTATGTCTGTGGTCTTCCTCGAAAGAGTTCATAGCCCCATCATCATGAAAAAAACATCAGACAAATCCCAATAGAAAAGGACGCCACAGAATGCCTGAGGAATATTCTCCAGAACTATCAGGGTCTCACATATGAGGGAAGTGTAAGCAGTGGTCACCGGCGAGAGACCCCAAGGGAAACGCAACAGCTGGATGTGATATTGTATCCTGGATGGGACCATCAGGTAAGACACAGGAAATGAGAATAGGGAGAGGAAACAGGAAACGGACATCAGGTAAAAACTAAGAAAATATAAACAATATAAACAAACCGTGGAACATTGTCATTAATCAAGTTCGGTACTGTTCACTAATTGCGACACATGGTACAGAACATGTGAGAACTCTATACTAACTTCCTGCTTTTTCCTGTAAATCTAGAACTAGTGTCAGAGAGTCAACCAGAAAAAAAGAAAGAAAAAAAAATGCAGCGAGTTTGAAGTGAGTTTGAACTACTTGGAATTCCAGGTAGTGTTTCTCCCACTCCACGGACGTGTTTGTTTGTCAGGATCTGCAGCTAGTGAAGTAGGGGCCGGTGCTTGCTGTTTGGGGGATGTTTTTCGGTCCACAGTAGATGAGTGGGAGGCGTATTTTGAGGCTGGTCCCCGAGCTTCACTTTCTTAAAAAGGCTGGCCTCATGTGAGGGCATGTCTTAAATAAACGTTTTGTTACTGTTGGTGAGCACAGATTTATGATTATGGGCCAGGAGGGAGCACTTGGGTGACTTGGAAAATAACAGAATTGAAGACCAGTTTTACTGGCCTCTCATACTTAATCACGTAATCAATGGCTTATTTTCTGGCAAAACATTAAAATAAAGTGCCATCTGTCTCACCAAATGTAAAAAACACTTCCATTGACAAAATGGAGAGACATTTTTCAGGCTGCTTCTCCTTATTTCTCTCCTTTCTTTCACAGACAAGCTTATTGAGTGAAATGAAATGTACTCTATGTCCCCACATCCTTATCTAGCCTAATTTCTCCGTCCCCTATGCTCTGAAAGGATTAAAACTGTTCTTACCAAGGGCAGCGAAGATCTTCTAATTGGAATGTTGGTTCTTATCTTGGTCAATCTTGTTGTGTCGGAAGCACAAGGCTGGTGGGCTCAGGGCAAGATGATGGCTTCCATTCGGCTCTACTACCCAACTGTGAGTAAACCACGGGCGATAGAAACAGGGCCAAGAGTTGAGGTAGACATGTGTCCTCTCCCCCTGTAGGGCTCTTGGAAGCAAGGGTTCACAATCAGTGCTCTCTGTTCTGTAGCCAGAGAGACCCGGAGCTACAGTTTGACCCCTTTTCCCATTAGAGGCTGGAGAAGGCTGCCAGGATGGCCAGGATGCGTCTCCCTTAGTTCTTTCCTTCTGAGCCAGAGGGGCTGCAATGCCAGGCCATGGCCCATCATCGGGATGGCTCTACCTACCAAGTATCCTCTCTGCCCACTGCCCTGCCACTTCCTCTGTGTGACTGCTGGGGTGACGGCCCTCTTCCCCAATTTTCTTGTTTCCTCTCTCACCGCGACAAACACTATTCAAAAATAAATCAGCCATTTATTTCCCATTGCCTCTAAGATAAATGTTAGACTCCTTAACATATCCTCTTAGGAAGTACTCTCTAATGGTGTCCTCCTGTTTCCTGGGCAGACTCAGATACCTCTGTTAGGTGATGCCTCCCCCCAACCCACCCCAACACTTAAGCCCTTTGAGAAAGTCCCACCACTTGGTACTGTCACTCTCTTTGCCTGTAGGAATATAAAAATACCAGCCTTCAGGTGTTCAAGTGAATGTTAGAAGTTCTGGAGGCTTAACCTCAAAAATTGTCGATGGGTTGTTGGTTGAAATAGTTTAAGACCTTTGGAAAACCTTCAGAATTGTAGCTGTCATTTGAGAAGAATGACAATAGTATTTAACAAGCCCTAAGTGTTAGATTCTATGAGGTTCACTAGTAGAAGATAGAAGACGGGGGCACCTGGTGGCTCAGTTGGTTGAGCGACTGCCTTCGGCTTAGGTCATGATCCCGGAGACCCAGGATCAAGCCCCACATCGGGCTCCCTGCTCGGTGGGAAGCCTGCTTCTCCCTCTCTCACTCCCCCTGCTTGTGTTCCCTCTCTGGCTGTGCTTCTCTCTGTCAAATAAATAAAATCTTAAACAAAACAAAACAAAAAGATAGAAGATATAAGACCCTTGACCATTAGGTCTCAATAGTCCCACCTGTATGTGTATAAGGAATTTCCAACTGAAGTACATAAGAACAATAATAAAACATGTCTAACGTTTACTGAACACGTGATGGGCCAAGCTGAAAGGCATTTCACATATTTGGTTTCCATGAATCCTCAAGATGATGAAGGTACCTAGTGTGACTGGCCTGTGAGAAAGCCCAGATGGAAGTCCCACATCGTGCAACTGGGAGTGGGGCATCTAGAAGGGAATCCCAAATGTGGTTGCTTCCGAAGCCTACCCTTTGAGGACGGGAATATACAGCATACTTTTGAAAGCGACTCTAGAATTCCGCTCCATAGTACCGCTCAAGGAATTCGCCAGGAGGATGGACCACCCAATTTTGAGTGGATCTAGTATGTGGACTGAGTTTGGATACAGTTGGAAGAAATTCCAATCACCCAGCCCTCACAAGTAGCTGAGGTCAGCGCACAGGACCTCCTGGAGCTCCAAGTCCCCGGCCTTCAGACTCAGTGTTCTCAGGTGTTGGAGTTCCAATCTTCGCTAGTCAAGGTTTCACCATTCTGGGGATGGAAACTCCTCCGGTTGACCTCTCACTTTCTTTTGTTTCCCAAGGTGCAGGGTTTTATTTGGGTTTGTTTTTTCTGGCAGTGAGGTGCAGGTATTCTTACAGAGGAGAACAAAGCATGTCCTTCTTGCTTTCACAATGTCGGCCAACAGGGTCATCTCCTTCGTGTGGGCCTGCATTTCCAATTTTCCTTTTCTGTCCCTGGTAGCAAAGACATGGATCATTGCTTTAGAGAGTTGAAGGCTCGCGTCTCCCTTCTTGGGCCTTTAGGGAAAATATCAGGATCTTCGTATTCCACATCCTTCTGATCTCGATTTCCCAAATTTCCAACACACCCAAGTCACTGTCGCTCTAGGCCCATTGGTTCCCTCAGCACTATGGGTATCTCCCACTGTTTCCCAGAAGGAGCTAGAAGGCCTGCTGCATCCCGGAGCGGGAGAGGCAGGCACAGAGGGCTAGCCAGAAACGGAGCTGGTAAGGCACGAGGTCGGCCCAACAGATATTAAATGATTGAGTCCTCATTTTAAAAACACAGTGTATAAATTATAGGAATATTTGAGCTTACAGTTTTTGCAGGGCCTGAGAAGGAAAGTGAAGAACTGTCATTGCTCCCCATCTAGTGGCCGCCACCAGACAGAGACGGAGCCTTTTCCTCCAAAGCGAGGACCAGGCTGGGATGAAGCCAAGTTTTTCTGTACCTTCAAGGGCTCCCTGTTCAAAATTAAACCACGCGGAGAAGTAATTTTTTAAGCCATCAGAGTATTGGCTGGTGACCCTTGAGAGTGCTTCATTAAGGAGAGGGTTTCTTCAAATACTTGGATGAAAGGAGATAAATTTCACAGATAAGCTGCAAGAAATCACCATTACTTTTGTTGTGTGCCTTCTCTCTTCTCAGAAGAAGATGTATTTAATGTGATTTGTCTAATGCAAGAAGTTGGATTTCTGGTCAGTAACCTGTCACTGTTAGTGTTTGTGCTAAGGGGCCTGTGAGTGTGCGTGTGTGTGTGAGTATGTGTGTGAGCGAGTGTGTGAGCAAGTGTGTGTGAACGAGTGTGTGTGTATATATGAGTATGTGTGAGTGTGTATGAGTCTGTGTGTAAATATGAGTGTGTGTATGAGTGTGTGTGTCAGTGTGTGTGTATGAGTGTGTGTGAGTGTGTGTGTATACAAGTGTGTGTGTATGAGTATGTGTGTATACGAGTGTGTGTGAGTGTGTATGTGAGAGTGTGTGTATGAGTGTGTATTGTGTGTATATATGAGTGTGAGTGAGTGTGTATGTGGGAGTGTGTGTGTATGAGTGTGTGTATATGAGTGTGTGTGTGAGTGTGTGTGTATACGAGTGTGTGTGTGTGCGTGTGCACGCACGCTGTTCAAGGCTGACACTGTATTAAATGAGCAACAGAGAGTGGGGATGACTTGCGATTCGGAAACTGCTTTTCAATCCTGAAATTTTTTTCCTACAAACTCCAAGCACATGACTGATGTATCCCTAAGGACAATCTCTCTAATGAAAAAGAATCCTGTAAGATCACTTCAATTAATGGGTAACGGCCACCCGGAGCACTGTGTTGAGAAACGGTGTATGATTAGGGCTGAAGGCAATTTAGCTGAAGCAGTTTGGATTCCTAGGATAAAAATGGAAGTATGATGTTCAACATAAAAGCCTCATTGAAAATGAATATCCTTCCAGTGATATGTTCATCTTTTAATTATGGGGCCTCCTAAAATAAAATGCCTAGGTGCTATTACAGATTTGGGGAAAGGCAATTCTACTTTATTTTTTTTTCTAATGTACTTCTTAAAAGCTCTATTCCTTTGCTTTGTTCTCTCAGCAATAGCACAAGTGTAGAAAACCCCAGATACCTACACACTGAGAATTGTGACATCTTCACAGTGATTATCTCTGGGTCTTTAATAGTGTGATGTGCTCTCTAGAGGGGGGATGATTTTATTTTTCTCTCTCAATCTATTAAAATGGAGCTAAATCAGTTAGAGAAATTATGAAAAAGAAATTGAAGATATTGATAAAGACCCGAGAATTTGATGAAAATATTCAAAGACAGAGTTGCAAAACTGCAATGGTGCACCAAAAATATCACTTGTCAAAGAATTTATGTGTGTCCGTTATTATCCCTGACGTTATTATTCTGACTAAATTATCCCAGGGGCGGGTTTGCACTTGGCCTAGCAATACTGATCCCATCACCAATGGGCACATGAGGGGGCCATGAAAGCCTCAGGGCTCAGCCCGGGAGAACAGTTGGACTGATCAGAGGCGCCCGCAGTTACTGAGAGAACATCTAGGTTACAGCAGTCGGCCAGCGGAGAGAGGGTCCATATACCCAGTCGCTGGAAAAGAAACCACATTTCTATAAACAGAAAATGTTTGGAGAGCTTGTCTTGCCATCAGCCTGCTGCAGGAAAAATGACAAGGAAGTCAGAGAATCTAGCTGCCCCAAGCTTTAGCCTTTATCGGGGAAATAGGACTCAACACGGTACCTGTCAACTGAAGAACCTTCTCCACAAAGTCAGTCCAGGAAGAAAACTGTTATTTCCGAATACACATTAAATCAGAATGTGAGTCACATAACCTGTAGTCTGCTAAGAGACTGACAGAGAGAAGGAAATCCCAGCCTCCGTGTGGCCGAGCAGATGCAGTCCACCATGGCTGCACCACCATTCTCAGGATACACAGTAAGTGGTCCTCGAGTGCCCAGGCTTCACGTCATCCATCCCGCACCCTCCTGGTCATCAGGGGGACCACCCATGTTGGTTAAATGGCTTTATACAAAGGAAAATAAGCCATCTCTGCACTAGGAGACAGGATGGCTGTCTTCCTTGATGCTCCATCCCATAGAGAAGCCTCCCTGGTCCTTGAGAAAGATCAGCCAGGGTTAAGAAACTGGTGACTTACCTTTTAAAAAGATTGACATATATTCAGAGGGACAGAGAAAGAACCTATGTGTTTTCGAAGGAAAAAGTGGGGAGTTGTCTCTTTCCCTATTTTGAACAAGCACAGTGAATCTGTTTGCCCCCCACCATCTGCTCCCACGAGCTCTCAAAACAACGTCACAGTCTCTGCTGCCCTGCACCTGCCAGGCCAGCGGTCAGTGCTGGCCGGTGACCTCCAGCCTCAGCAGCTGATTCGCTGAGTCCTCCCCTCCTCGCCCCCCCCATTCCCGCCGCCCCCCACCTCCTCTACTTCACTTGCTCTGGGACGAGGCTGCCTGTGCTCTACAACATTTTGAAGTGCTTTCCAAGAGCTGTTGTCACCTCATGTCACTTGATAATGCAGTGACGTGACCTGTACGTTGTTTATAGCACAGATGTAGTGACGGGCCCGTGTGGCAAGTGGGCCCTCGTCCATGCTGGAGGAGCGAGAGGCAATGGGGGGCCAAGCTCGCAACACGCTCCATGGGGGTGGGAGACTGAAGCCCTTCCTGGGACCTAGACTGCAGAGGCTGACACTCCGTGCAACACCATCGCATCTCCCCTCGAGGATTATGAGTCAGCGTAACGTTCCACTGGAGAAACGTGTGGCGTTCACCCTGTGTGGCTGCTCACAACCGTTCTAGGCATCCCAGGCCTTACAAGATCACGTGCTAAACCTGGTGACTGAGTCGCTGGACCTTCCGATGGTGCCAGAGGTCCAGTCTGCTGGCTGATCCTGTGAGAACCTCAGAGACGTGGATACATCTACCTTCACAACATGGTTGGTTTTGCACCGGAGTAAAGCTTTCATGGAAACCACTCCCTGAACTGCAGAGAGCCGCTTGTCTGATTGTGTGGCCGAATTTAATACTCTCTCTCTCTCTTTCTACAGCGTAGCTCCTGGTAGACAGCTTGCTAGGGGCTGTGGTGGGGGATAGCTCCAGTTGGTAGAAATTACTGGTGCCCACCAAAAAGGATATGGTGATTATGAATCACCAAATTGACTTGTGTGAGATTTTCACAGATAGATGCCTGTCTCAGGAAAACTCTTAGGTCATGAAGCAACGGGAGGCATGATGGGATATGCCATCGCAAGACACTGAATGCAACAAACCCCAAATCTAAGAGAAAAAGCCAAGGTTCAATGTTTTCCAGCAAACAAACGTAAAAAGAAAAGTGTGCTAGTAATAAATAAATGCAGGGCATCTGAGTGTTTCAGTTGGCTGATAATCTCACTCTTGATTTCTGCTCCAGTCACTATCTCAGGTTTGTGGGATCGAGCCCCGGGCTGGGCTCTGCTTCAGGCACGGAGTCAGCTTAAACTTCTGTCTCTCCCTTTCTCTCTTCCTCTCCCCCCCCAAAAAAGATAGAAAATAAAAATAAATACATGAAAAAATAATTATGTAGAAGGAATAAAATGATTCTACAAATTTTGAATTCACCAACAACCTGCCATGAAAATCTTAAGAGATAGTTTGCAGGGCACTTTTGTTTTGAAGCTGCTTATTAAAAAAAAAAATCTAGCGAGTTGAAAATAGACGAGCTTATAAAATTCTCAGTTATTGTCAACTCAGGCCTTCCTGACATTCCTTTACTGTCATATTTCTTTTCTATCAGGAAATCCTCCCACGCAACAGCATTCAAATCTTTATGTATGTGGATTTCAGGGGTGGCAGAAAATGTCTTTTCTGAGTCTGAACTGCAAACTCTGGTGGTTGCTTTTCAGCTCTGTGCTTTGAGTCTGTCCTTGCATGCGAAGGTCAAGGTCAGACAGAGATGTGGGCCGGCCGGCCTCGCACATCCACTCCCAGACTTTTCCTTCCAACACCCCGGCTCTCCCCAACAGCTATGTTTTCCCAGTTCTCTTCTGACTTCCTAGAGAATCAGATTGACTTTTCCCACATGTGCCCCACACCTCCCAGAGAAAGTTCCTGATATAGTTCCATCTCCCCTTCTCTAAGAAAATGCACACCCTCTCATACCCCTGCGGGTTTCTGTGGGCTCCTCCTCTCCCACCACCCGCCTCCAGGTAAGGGTTCTGTGCATGCCCAGTTTCTATCATTGTTTTCTTCTGGGGTTTTGTCTAGCAGAGACTTGGTCCTTTAGTAAAGACCTCATAGAAATCCAGTAGCAGAAGCCCCCCAACTATGACTACCTCTGACCATCATTCCCATCCTCACCAGAAACCGCAGAAGGAGGGAAGAAGGGAAAGTAAGCGCAGTGCAGACACCCTAAGCTTCCTAATTCAATCATATTGATAGCGATAGTCCTTCACCAGTTAGCCTTTTCTAGGAACATTTAAATCCAAGAACAGAGATGAAAGAAATGATTGTCACAACCTATCATAACGTTTATCCATAGGGAACAAAAACAGTATCATCGAATCTTTACAGCAAATCTTGGTGGTCTCAACGATGCCCCAGCTGGAATCATTTTTATTAGGAGCTTACTGCCAAGAGCTGTGGACGCGCTGAGTTGACCGTAGGAGACGTGTGGCTACAGGAAACAACACCTGCAAAACTCTTAATTCCCGCTATTCATTTGAGGTGTAAAAAGTATGTTTTTCCTCCCGATAAGACCTTAGAGGATGCACAATGAAAGCAAATGGACAGTAGCATATAGAAAGAAATGGACACAGGGCAAGAATGTGGTTTTCCTGGTTTCCCCTAAGTTAGATTTTACAAGACACTTCATTTACTTTAACGATTAGTTTCCTCAATCAAGAAACATAAGGTGGCAACTTTTATAAGCAAAGCGCTGAGCTAAGCAATGGTGGTAGGAAGGTAAGGAGCGTCTGCCCTTGTCTCTCTGATCAGCACAGCCTGGTGACAGAGGACACATGGGCATAGGTGACGCCACAGCCATGCTGGGTGGGACCGAGTTACATCTCCTGTAGGCGAATCCCGGATTCCCACGCCAGCTCTGCGTAGATCAAGAAACGGAGCATCCCAGAATGCTGGGGAGGAGGGTGGGGAGCGGGAGACAAGAGGCCACCCCTGCCCTCCCCTGCAGGTAACCACCAGCAGGTGGAGCATGGGCGGCTTGTCCCCAGAGGGCAGACACCTGGGCAGATTCCATGAAGAGGGACCCAGGAGGACGAAGGCAGGCTCAGGCAGTCAGCACGCTCACATCGTACCTGAAAAGACGACCATGTGCCTGCTCTCTCTCTCTCTCTCTCTCTCTCTCTCTCTCTCTCTCTCTCTGGGGCACAGCACTGCTTTTTGTCCCCTCTCCTGCCTCCTGCATGCTCTGTCTTTCGATGATTCCCTGAGGCCTCAGGTAAAGCGAATCTAAAGCCACCTCTCTGCGATGATGCTGTATCCCACCGTCCCCAGCCCGGTCCTTCCGTCCTCCCCTCCTCTCCATCTTTACCCGGGTTCCCCTCCGGGTCCAGGACTTGGGCCCAAGTGCTTGCCGGATGCTCCCTCCCTCCTTCCCTCTCCTCAGCAGATTGTGGGAAAGGATTCTTTCTGTCACCAGAACTGCTTGCAATCATATGCCTTCTCTCTGTTTCTCCCAGCTCCCACCCGTGACTCTCCCCATGGCCCAGCGGCTCTGGGCTGCCCACTCACGCACTAGGCCCTCCTCCCCGGGCCTCTGCCCTCTGCTGCCGGCCCAGCCCGGAGGCCCACAGATGAGATGGGGAGCTCGGTGCCACGGGGACTGTGGGAAATGCTCAGCCACCAGGACTCTCTGACCGTAAGGTAGCTGATTCCATGCAAGGGCAGCTGTATTTCCAGAAAAAAAAAATGTCCTTGCGTTGAAAGAAAAAAATTGTCTCATGTGGAGTCTCACTATGCACTCTGGAGTTCTGCGAGACAAAGGAACTGATGCTCTTTCTTCAAGAAAGCATTACAAATATTTGAGGGTAGCACCGTGTCCCCCCACCGCCCCCCACTCGCTCTCCAGGTCCTCTTCTCTCTCACTCTCTTTTTCTGTTTATTTTGTTTTTAGGAAAACTGGGCTAGTTGATAATGCGTCCACAGTGTTGCTTATCCACATTTTCCTCTGTGTTTGACTAAGTGAATTTTATAGCTCTCTGCCTGGAAATTTCCAGGCTAAAATGATCTAAAATAAGGCCAGTTAACCCCAGGCCTCCACTCCTGAAGATTCACTTTCATTTCCTCCAAGAAAACCACTAAAATCCCCTTGTTTAAGTTTTAGTGGAATTTCATGTGGTCTTTCCAGAAATCATTCTCTTCTCTGACATTGAAAAATCCCCACTGTTGGTTTGATGCAACTCTTTCGGGCTGGATTTGATTTTACAGTATTCTAAAGTCTATTTTTAAGCACCTACTATTGCTAACTCACTGAGATTCCAAGGAAGCGTCAGGATCCTGCATAGGGTGAAGGGCGAATGCAAAGGATTGGAATCTCCACATCGGAACTGACCTCAGCCAAGCACCAATGACCTGTGTGCAGAGCTGATGGGCCCTGAATGTGGGAGCAAGGAAGTGGTCGTCTCAGCAGACCCTGCCCCATCGGGGTTCACATTCCAGATCCACTGCACTGTAGGGTTTGAGACCTTGGATGAGACACGTGACTTCTCCGTGCCCTGATTTCCCCAGTTAATGACCGTAACCCCTTCATCACAGAGTTGTTGCAAAAAATAAAATAGGTAAGAGAATAAGAAAAGCGATCACAGCCTAGAAGGAAATCTTAGCAAAACGCATATCTGATAAAGGACTCGTATCAATACTATACACTGAGCTGGGGTGCCCGGGGGGCTCAGTCATGGAGTGTCTGCCTTTGGCTCAGGTCATGATCCTGGAGACCCGGGATCCAGCCCCGCATCGGGCTCCCTGCTCAGCAGGAAGCCTGCTTTTCCCTCTCTCACTCCCCCTGCTTGTGTTCCCTCTCTAGCTGTGTTTCTCTCTGTCAAAAGAATAAATAATATCTTAAAAAATATATACACAGAGCTTTTAAAACTCAACTATTAGAAAAAGAACATAGCAACTGGCCAGTGGGAAAAGATCTCAATAGACACCTCACCAAAGAAGACAACTAGACGGCCAATAACCATGTAAAGCACGCTCCATGTCCTGGGTCCCGGGGAAACTGCAAATTAATTGCAGATGAGATGACTCTACTCACCCACTAAATGGCTGAAACCTGACAACAGACACTGGTGAGGATGTGCAGCAACAGGAACGAGCCGGCACGGCGCTCGGAAGGCAAAATGGTGCCGTCATGTCGGAAGATAGTTTGGTGGTTCCTTACAAAGCTAAGCATACTCTTACTGGTATGTTCCAGAAATCGTGCTCCTTGCTATTTGCCCAAATGGGTTGAGAATATATATCCACACAGAAATTTGCTCACAAATGTTTATAGTCACTTTATTCACAATTTGGAAGCAACTCAGATGTCCCTCAGTAGGTAAACAGGATCATTCAGACAGTGGAATATTACTCTGCGGTAAAAAGGAACCACCCATCAAACTACAAACAGGCCTGGAGAGCCTTAAATGCACATTACTAAGTGAAAGAAG
>PITA01011570.1:0-66112 GCA_004023965.1 Spilogale gracilis | reverse complement strand
AAGTAAGTGAAACCATGTGATACTTGACTTTCTCTACTTGGCTTATTTCACTCAGCATAATCTCTTCCAGTCCAGTCCATATTGCTACAAAAGTTGGATATTCATCCTTTCTGATGGAGGCATAGTATTCCATTGTATATATGTACCACATCTTCTTTATCCATTCATCTGTTGATGGGCACCTTGGCTCTTTCCACAGGACAAAGGGGAGTTTTAAGGAAGACCAGGTGAGGAACAGAAGGAGCTAAGGCCAGGGACCTAAAAGATCATGGTGTGATTTCAGAACTCCCCCAGATCTGAGTGAGGAGAGTGTGGGCCATGGTCAATCTCTGAAGGACTATGTATACCATCCTAGCAAAAATTGGAAGCCTCATTACATAGTGTCAAAGCACCTAGTTGGCTCAGAACTCAGACGGGCACATATTCAAATTTTGGCTCTCTTTCATTAACACGTTACATAACCTCTGAACCTGAATATCGTGAGGACACCATTATCTTACCTCTGTCGTGGTTTTTGTGGGGGCCGCAGACAATAATGTCTGGCAAACCTGCTACACATGAGCAGTTGCTGTTGTGGCTAGATTTGATCCAGTGGTCACTGGAAAACTATTGAAAGTTACTGTTATCCTGCTGTTGTCACTGTAGATGACTGAGCTTCCTTATGCATCATCTTTAAAAAGTTGTGTTGTTAGTTAAACAAGGTGATATTTGTAAAGTGCTTAGAATAATACCAAAGTAAGTGTTTGTCATCTAATTTAATCTGCTAAGAAATAGAAATAGAGTTTTCTCATTTTGTAGGTGGGGAAGTGAAGTTCAGAGAAGTTAAGCTTCTTGCCTGAGGTAGTACAGCTAATTAAGCGCACAACCTGTATCCAACCTGTGTTTCATTTTGTATTATAGCAATCGCATCTTAAAATTTGATTCTTAACAGCTATATAAAATCTAATCATCACAATACATTTTTCATTTTTGTGAATTTTCATCAGTGGTTTCTGTCCTTGCTCACGTGCAAGTAATAGTTTTTACACAGTGGCAGTCATAACCGGTATGTAATTTTGCATTCCAGCTTTTTCTTAGCATTAGATCATTTTTCATTTTCCTTTATAGCCATCATGTTAAATTTTAATGGATGTGTAAAAGTACTTCAAATTGATTTCCTTAGCTTTTATCCTACTGTTGGTTGTCTATTTCCTATTTTTCAGTATTATATAGCATATAATGCTTCTGTAAGCATATCCCCAAATATAGCCATGTTCTTCTGGTGATTTATTTCCTTAGGTAAGTTTCCAGGAGTGGGCTCATTGGGTTAATGGTTATGAATAGTTTTATTGTTTTTGACATACGTTGCCTCATGCCTTCCACCGGCATGTTTGGAGACTGCCAATTTCAATACTAAGATAAAGAGGTCCAATTGATAGCCTCTCTAGCAATGTGCACTTTACTTTTTAAAACTCTTGCTAATTGAATTGAGAATGAAAATGGCACCCAAGGCCGTTTTATTTTTTTCAGGTTTTGATTACTGTTTTTGTTCTTTAAAATGGAGGGTCATCTAATGCAGTGGTACTTTTATGCTTTCTTTGTACTCTTATTTTTATTATTCAATTAATAAAGATTTCTTGAGTATCTTTACAGGACCTGGATTCCCTTCTTTTGGAAACAGAAGGTGAAGTGAAAGATAAGGGATTTTACAGTCTGGCAGGAGAAGTAATTGGGTTAAGGACCACCTTGGCTTCATGTGATAAGGACTGTGATAGGTATCCACCTGTAATAGGAAGGCAGAGGACAGGATGAACAAACTTCTTGAATGGAATGGCTCTTGAGACATTTTGAAAGAGGCACAGATACTGTATTCCCATAGGTACGTGTGAGTGTATTTATAGTAGGCAGATGTAGATACGTGTGTGTGTGTGTGTGTGTGTGTGTGTGTGTACACAGAAATCTGGGCATGTGTACTATCTGGTCATCATTATCATAGGGTGACGAGAGGACCATTTGCCCAAAGCCAGAACCACTCACAAATCAGGAGATGAGCAAAGATGGAGCGGCCCAGTAAAAGGATGGAAAGAAAAGGGCAGTGAGGTAAGAGAGCCGTTGGGAGGAGGGAATTTGAAGAGAGGAGCGGTAGCCTCAGCCGGACAAGTGAGTAGGGGAGCATCTATTGAATTGAGCTATTAACATTGGTAACCTTGATGGAAGCAGTGCCTTTTTAAAAGACAAAGCCAGTCTGATTCTCTTTTATCTTACAGTGCCATTCTTGAATGTAAAAATGCCTGTCCCTATATGAGATATAGTGTGTAAGGAAGGAGTCTGTGCTTTGATACCAAATAGACCCCAGTTCAGATCATGGCTTGACTACGTACTGGCTGGGTGACCTTGGGCAAGAATCTTAATACCCTTCTGATCTTTACAATAACTTTATGTAAACTCTTTTACAGTATCTTGCAGGCTCTTAGGATTAAATGAACTGATGTCTTTAAAATGCTTAATCCAATGCCTGGCAATAATAGGTCCTCTGCAAATAGTAGCTGCTGGAATAATCATTATTACCTCAAATGCACTAGTGATTATTTTTAAGCACATCCCATACATGTTGTGTTCTTCTAGTCACAACTAGTTATAGGAGAATAGGAGAGTGAGGTGGTTAACAACCGGAATAGGATCCCACTTAGCTCTGGGCCTTGGGCAAGTTACTTTGTCACTCTGGGCCTCAGTTTCTTCATCTGTGAAATGGAGACAATAATAGCATCCACCACATAGGTTTCTTTTAAGGAATAAATACTTGGAATGTCACATAATAAGTGTTGTATCAGTGATAGTTTTGATGAGGCTGCTTATGATGCTTATGATAGAGGTGGTGATGATGGTGTGGTGGTGATGATGACTATGGTGATGGTGATGATGCTGCTCCTTCTGCTGCTGCTGATGGTGGTGATGGTGGTGATGATGATGATGATGGTGAAGGTGGTGGCGGTGATGATGGAGGTGATGGTGATGATGGTGATGCTGCTGCTCCTGATGATGATGATGATGGTGGTGGTGGTGGTAATGATCGAGGTGGTCATGATGATGATGGAGATGGTGATGACAATGATGGAGGTGGTGGTGGTGATGATGATGGTGGTGGTGGTGGTGATGGTGATGATGGAGGTGGTGGTGGTGGTAGTGATGATGATGATGGTGATGGTGGTGGGTGATGATGGAGGTGCTGATGATGATGGAGATGGTGATGACGATGATGGTAATGCTGTTGCTCCTGATGATGATGATGATGGTGTGGTGATGGTGGTGGTGATGATGGAGCTGGTGATGATGATGATGGTGGTGATGATGGTGATGATGGTGATGGAGGTGGTGATGATGATGATGATGAAGATGGTGATGATGGTGGTGATGATGGTGATAACTACCTCTTTGGACAAAATAACTATGTTTTAAGAATATGAGTAATTCAGTGCCTTTTGACTTTTTTTTTCTTTATTCTCTCCCTTTCCTGTACTTCATTAATTTATTCTGAGGGTCTTAAAATTGTCATTTATTTCTCTTGAGGTATCATTTATATTTTTTTCTTTTCTGTTTCAATAATTTCATTGGTTGTTAGATTTGTCAAGATCAATACTTAGGATTTTTCTTTATGGCTCTCTCTCTTTTTTTTAATCTACAACTATCTTCAACTGATGCTCTTGCTTACTTAGTGCTGAATGGAAAATTGATCCCATGGTCACCCTCCCCTTTTTCAATCTCGCTATCCCCCATTAAGTGAATTCCTCTTTTATTATGTTCCTTATATTTGTAGTAACAGTCTCCAGTTTCTGTAGAGTTGGTATTGGGATGATACAGCCTTTCTAGCATGCAGAAGCTATTTAAATATTCTTGTAGGTTTTACAATACCCATTGGTGCACGTGCACATACATACACACACATACACACACACACACACACACACACACACACACACACACACACTCAGCCCCCCAGTCCTTGTACTCCTATCCTGCCTCCTCTGTTAGATTAATTTTTACAGGGAAAATCTGAAGGTGTACTAATTTTCACCTATTTGAAAGTGATCTGGTTTTCTGGTTTTAGACTTAAGAATGCTTTGTATCTTACATAGGTATGCCTTTGTATATTTTTTTGCTTACAAATATAACAGAGTACACAGCGAGCATTTCCATTCTCCAATCCATAGGTTTCTTTGCATTTGGCCTTGGTGCTAAACTTTGGAAAAATGATCATTTTTTGTTGGTTCTTCTCTTATAGAGACTCTGCTTGCTTGTAAGTTACATCTCCACGCTCTATTTTCTATGTCTGTCATCTCTCACCTTTTTTTGAATGTCTGATTATTTTTCAACCTTCCATGTATGTCTCTTGTACCTATTTCTGATTCACTAACTCAGTTTTTCAGCTGTGTTAATTTTAATATTTACTATATGCATTGATGATCTTATTTCTTCTTTCGTGGAATGAGTACACCCTGCTCTGTTCTTGTTTCTTAATGGAGATGTTTCTTTTAACCTCCTTGAGAACGAGTAACAGCCATTTCTGAACATTTTTTACATGGTGTGCAACAGTTATATCAGGAGATTATAATTGTTTCCAAGATCCCCCTAGTTTCTTCATTCTTCCTTTGGGTCATGTAACTTTCTCATTAGGGCCAGATTTTGGGGGGTGGTATATTTTCTTACACAATCCCTCTAATTTTGGAATGTCTACTATATGGAAGCTGCCTTTAAATTTCATTTCCTCCTCTTTGGGAAGTTGGGATCAGATCTGCCAGAGATGAATTCTTTTTTCTTTCCTTTTCCTCCCTTTTCAGTAATCAGCAGTACGATTCCTCCAGTTAAGGTTGTAGATTAAACCATTTTAAGGGGACGTTTTCATCTCACCCAGCCATGTGGTTAATGCCAATATTTATCTCCTGAAACAGATTGGTGGAGCATTTAAAAATGTGTGTGCCATTAGTGTGGTAGATGAAAAATGAAAAATTTCTTCTGAATTTTCTCAATTCTTAATATTCCTTGTGTCTGTATATCAGTAGTTAACTTTTCGGAAAATTTCATTAGGTTCTTTTTTTTTTTTTTAATTGAGGGAAAGAAAGTTTGCCCTTCCTGTTCTAATTTTTCCCAGAAGACGAGAATGCAGCATTTGACAGTGATAGAATCTAGGATCAGTATAGCGTGATGACAAGTTTTGGAGCCAGAGGGAAGTGGCTGTGGACCCCCAGTCCCACTTAACTGTCTCTGTGACCTTGGGCAATTTAGAAAATATTTTTGAGCCTTCATCTTCAACTATGAAACAGTAAAAATAATACCTACATTACAGGATTATTGCAAAGATTAGAAATGGAAAACACCAACCATGTTGCCTGGTACATGGCAGGTTTCTAATAAATGACTGTTTCTATTACTAGTGGCATCATTCAGTTCAAGGTGGTGAGAAAGCAAAGTCAGTTCTATGATTACATAGGTGGGAGTCAGCGAGTGGGAAAGCCGTGACCCCAAATTCAGTTATAGGATGTAGGGTGCTATTGTAGGAAATAAAACAAAAATCCCTGGACCAAGTGTTAGAAAAAGGAGGTTCATCCAGTATCTCTCTGTGTGTTCGTGGTCAAGTGACTTCACTTTTGAGTCTCAGTATCTTCATCCACAAAATGCACACAACCTTGATTGCTTCCCCCTCCCACTCTGGTTCAGTTGTCTGTTTCTTACCACTGTCTTGGGTATTAAAGTCACCTTTTGATGTTTTTTCCTGCATATCTGATTATGTTACTCCCCTTTTGAAAGCCCTTCCAATTGCTCTCAGGTTCTGACCCTAGTGAGGATGACCCTGCCCTGCACTCTGGGCTCTTCTCTTCCATCCCCTCCTGGCCAAGCTCCTTCCCACCTAGATCCCGCATTCCCGCACTCCTGCCCCTGAGCTTTTCTCTTATCCTTCCCTTGGCCACCTCCATCTCCCTTGTCTCAGCCCTAATGTGCCAGGGAACATTCTCTTGCCCCTCCACCATCCCCGCCCCCCCCAGATTTCATTGTAGCATGAAACTCTGTACTTCTCCCTTGTAACCCTTGTCACTGTTGTAATTTAAGTTACCTACGTAACTGTTTGCTTTAGGCCACCTCTGGTTGTCAATGGCTGTTCTCTGGGCACCTTGCTTAGTGCCTAGCATGTCATAGGCACTAAATAAATATTTATAGTGTAAATGAATGAGGAAATGAATGAGTATAATCTTTAACATGATGCTAAAGGAGGCATGGTCTTTGATTTTTTTAACACTTGGTATAGGTCCAAGACTTAACCAGCTAGGATGCTAAGGAATGATGAATGCCTCATAAACAACTTCAAAAATAAATGTCCTGACATGATATTTGCAGTTACTTTCTTATGGGAAAGGAAGAAGTTCAGTTATATCACACTTGTTGTTTTCAGTAAGCACTGACCAGCTATGCTATATCCTGTCTAATTGGGGTGGGGCTGAGGGTTGGTGGTGGCTCTGTTGGTATATGTCTGGCCTTGGAGGTGCACCTATTCCTGTGTCATATTCAGACTTGCCCTGAGGCCATGACGCTTGGACCTGTGGAGGTGGAAGTCGGTTGTACAGACAGTCCATCCGAGAGTAGGTGGGTCTGTCTGAGGGAGACCTTGCCAGGGCAATCCTGAGTCTCCTGGCTTTCTTTGAATCCCCAATACCTGCTACCTTGTCTGGTCCACAGTAACCACTCCGAAGATGATTGTAGAGAGTGAAAGGTACTTGTCCCCTTTTCTTTCCCATCTCTGTAATAAAGCATTCATTTAAGATGTCACCCAGTACTTCACAGAGCGCTTTCAAGGTCACCCACTCACTGGAACCTCATACTGGTGAGGAAGGTACAGCAGGTATTTTCATCTCTATTTTAAACTAATTTTAAAAAGGGAAATTTCAGAGGGGTATTTTCTGCCAACTCTTGCCTGAGCCTTCATCTTCAACTATGAAACAGTAAAAATAACACCTATCTTACAAGATTATTGCAAAAAATATTTACTTTGGAATGAGGTGTGATTTAGATTTCAATTGTATAAATGTAAACTGTCCAGAGTTAAGAAGGCAGAAAACAGAGAGATGGAACTCAAATCTGGGCTCTTTGATTCCTAGTGTAAAGATATCAATTGCCTCTCATCCAGTTTTCTACACCATAAATTTTTTGCTTCTTTCTGTCTCAACTTAAAAGATGGAACAAAAAGACACTGTTATAAATTTTCATTTCTCTCACACATTTAACTGGGATTTTTTTTTTCATTGTAATTTAGGTTCCTTTCTTTTTCTTTTATCTCCACAATGATTCAGCAAGCATACAGTGAACATCTTCTGTATGCCAAGAACTATCCCGGATGTTCAGAATAGAATTAGAATGTGGTCCTTCTTGTTGAGGTGCTCATAACTTAGCATTGTGTGCAGATACATAAATAGTTACAATACAGTTAGACCATTGATACTGTAGAGGTAGGAAGATCTAGAGAATGAACGTGTCTACACAGGAGTAGGAGGGAAGACAAGCAACAAGAATAGTTCAGGAAGGATAAATAGAAAAAGGAGCAGAGGGAGTCACTGCGGGCATAGCGTAAGAAGGATGGGATGAGAAAGTCCCCAAATGGAAAAGTAGTCCAGGGTAGTTAGGACAAAGAAGAACAATGGGGAAGATAGGTCTCAAGATGGGTAGACTTGAAGGTCTTATGGTGTTAAAGCTCTGTCATTCTCTAGGCAAAAGGGAGTCCTTGATATTTTTTAAAACAGATGGATGACATCATATTTTAAAAATAACTGGCATTAATGTGTTCCTTTCTAGAAATTCTGAATTCCAAGTCAAGGATTATGAAAAGTAGAAGTGAACCAGAGAATGATGTATTGTAGGAAAGTGAGCCCCATTCATGCTGATTTCTACTGAGCCAAAATGACTCAGGTCAACTGTATGGGGGAGCTCAGACAGAGGGGTGGAAAAAATTGAACCAAATGACTTTATATTTTGATGGCTGGTTTACTGCCATCATAGTTGTTCCTGACTCTGTGATGTTAAGACTCAGTATCAGCCCTCTAACCATGAGGACACGAAGTAGAACCTAAAAGAAATGCTTCTAAGCTATAATTCCAAAGGAAAGAAAGGACTCTGGTTTTCCATAAACTGTAGCCAAAGCTCTCTGAAACAGTTCCCACCCATTTCACAACCCCTTAGAGCATCAAATGCATAAATCATGTCAAATAGTGTCATTCCTGTTGAATGTCATTTAAAACAACAAATGAAGATATCAAAGAAATGGTGAATTGAGAACTTTTTTTTTTCCTTTTCCTATGAAAGGTTAACTAAAAACACATGTGGTCCAATGGGTGGACTTCATTTTAGTAAATTAAGCCTGTGGTTTCTTGTATGTATACTTAAATCTGGGTGCTTACACCATCCGAGCCAAATTCCCATCACATGTGAGGACTTACTGTTCCTTCTCAGAAAGTACAAATACAGACAACTCACTGATCATCTTCCATGGAGTTTGGGAAATGTACTTTGAGAATATCTTCTGACGGTTTGACTATTGTCTCAACCTCAACCTCCAGAATTTCTCATTAGCTCTGAACCCCTGACAGTCTACACTGAATTAAATAATTCTATTATTTACAGTCTACATTGAATTAAGTAATTTCTAATAGGATATGTTTGATCATCCTAAGAAACTTGAAATGGTATAGTTCTTAGCATTAAATTCTGTTGTTCCTCCTGCTTAGTATGACATTAAATCAATAAGAAAGGAATTGTAATGATCATTATCCTAAGAGATGAGTAATTTTCCATCATTTTAATGAACAATCTACAGAGAAGATAGCTTTATGACCATGGGCACATGTTTTAGACTCTCTGGTTTCTATTTCTTCATCTGAAAATAAGAGATTTGAACCAGCTGACATGGCAATAGTTAACATTCTATTGTAAATATGTATTTCTCTCACATGTAGTCTTAGCATACACACTCCAGGGCTGTTTCAGAAGCTTCATAGTTTCAGAGACCCAGGTTCCTTCTGTCTTGTTGCTCTGCCATGCTCAATGCACAGCTTCCATCTTGTGGTTAAAAATGTTGCTCCAGAGGAGCCTGGGTGACTTAGTCATTAAGTGTCTGCCTTCAGCTCAGGTCATGATTGGGTCCTGGGATCAAGCCCTGCCCTGGGCTCCCTGCTCGGTGGGAAGCGTGCTTCTCCTCTCTCACTCCCCCTGCTTATGTTCCCTCTCCCGCTGTCGCTGTGTATCTCACTGTCAAATGAATAAAATCTTAAATATATAGATATATATTGCTCCAGCACCCGCCACCATGTCCACAGATCAGCCAATGAGAAGAGGGAAGGTGGCAAAGGAAAGACACACCTGTTCCTTCCCAGGTGTGATCTAAAAGTAACACACACCTTCCACTCATACCCCTTTGGCCAGAACACAATCATGTGTCACCCCCAGCTATGAGAGAGGTGTGAGATGCTGTCATGTCATGTCGTTGTCGTGTATGCTGCACCATATCGAAGGAGCAGGGGGTAGATATATGAAGACAACTAGCAGTCTCCTGTCCCACATCTCCAGTCCTTTCTAGTTTTTAAATAAATGATAAGTGTTAAGTTCCAGGTCTGATTTCCTATCGTCTGTGAAAAAAAAAAAAAAAATAGGGCCCTTATCCCTCTCCTGCCAGGTACCTGTTTGAAGCAACAGTGGCAGAGGAGGCAGGTGGAAAAAGATCAGCAGAGGGGGACATGGTCAAGTCCTCGGGAAGAGCCTGATGAAGTATGTTCTTTGGGTGAAAAAACTGATTACTTTTCCTCAAAACAGGGAAAACAAAGAATAAACCTATGTGTTCCTCTCTCTGTTTACATTTTAACTCAATAAGAAACAAATGAACTGGGACCTTAGTTTCTTCTTTTTACTTTCATATCCAAGTTTTGTTTTTCTTCAAAGGGAGAATCAAGTTCATTCCTGTTGAATGCAAAGGACTAATTCCCTCCCTTGCATAGCCCAGAACGTGGCTCTCTAAATAGCAAGGGAGGCATTGAAAAGGCAGACAAGCTATATCTGATGCCGGAATTGGAGACAGCAACATGTTATAACCTTTAAATTAAAGCAGAAGAATCCTACAACCTCTTTTTAATGGTGTGCTAGTCACTGGAGCTATTCATTAAATCTTCTGAGTCCATGGGACAGTTTTTTGGCCCATGTGACTGTGTGACTTGCCTTTCCTAATGGAACATGAATAGAATTGAGATGTATCACATTTAAGGGAAGAACCTTAAGAGGCAGGGTAGAATTCTACACATTGCATGCCTCCTGCCATGGTGACCAGCAAAGTTCTCGATGGCTGCTTTCTTTGAGACTATATCCCTGAGTGAGGATATGACATGGTGATTCGGGGCAGCACCTCTGCTGGCCTGTGATGGGCATGTAATATGAATAAGAAATAAATCTTTGTTGTTTTAAGCCATTAAGTTTGGGGGATGTTTGTTGCCATAACATAACCCCCTGGCTGATACAAACAGAAACTAAAAAATACCTCATCAGTGGATCATAAGTGATAGGGAGGCAGTTACCACTCTATTTGTGAGAGTGACAACATTAATTAAATTTTTAAAAATCATCATCAATAAATGCCAAAGAAATGCAGTATGTAGTGCATACATCTTTTTGTTCCATCCTAAAGGTTTTACCCGAATACTCATAGCTAATGCTCAAGTTAGTAGCTTCATTTAGTTGTTGTCTTTTCATGGTAGTTAGCAGCAGGATTCTCAGTAAATGCCAGTCCCTAACCTCTCATTGTAACATAATTGTTAGGCTATAAGATACACCAAGGAGGGTTTTGTTTTTGTTTTTTTACAATATACCAACGTTGTAAAAGAAATTGACAGACTTGTCAATGTCCTTGAGTCTGACAGTCTTCAGTATTTGGGGTTATAGAAACTTGTAACCTAGATTTGCTATAAAACTCTATTTGTAGTTCTTATGTCCTGAAATTTGGAGCAAAACAGTGACTTTCTGATCTGTAACCATGAATGGTATTACCAGAAACAATGTAAATGCTATTGCACCAGTTTTTTCTTCAGATGCTTATCATTTTTTAAACATTGAAAAGTGTCAAAGTATACTTGTAAATTTAAAAACAACTTTTAAGAGTCATTTTAGTTAATTAAAAGTCAGTTCCAAAGCCAAAGAATAATAGCTAATGTTTATTGCATGCTGACTATTTACCAAGTATTTTAAATAATCTACATAACTTACCTCATTCAGACATCATAGCAGTCCTCTTGTGCATGAGAAAATGAAGCACAGAGAAAACTAGGAACTCTCCTGAAAGCCCAACCTAGTGGGGAGTGAAGGAACTGAGACTTGAACCCATGTTGTGTGCCCCCATGAGCCTCCATCTATATCCACAGTGGCATCCTGTCTCCCTGAGGGGGAGGAGGGATGTGGGGAATCCTGGGAAGAACCTTTGTCCCTTGCTGATTTTCCCCAAGTGCATATGTAGAAGAGTGGCGAGATTACCCTTCTTTCTCATTTTTTGACAACAGTGTGTGAGTCCCTTCATCTTGAAATACTAGGGGTTTTTTTGTATGTTTATTTGTTTGTTTTGGATTTTTTGTTTGTCTATTTATTTTAAGTAAACATCTTAAAAAGATTGACCTGAGCATCATCCTAAGTCAATATGCTTCCTATGAGCAGCCTCAGCCTGTTTACCTACTGTGTGTCTAGACTGCTCTTCCCCATCCCAGAAGACAGAATCATAGCTTCACTTTTCTAGGTCTGGGACTAGGAACCCGTTACAGTGACCTGTCTGGATGTCTTCCAGTGACAGAATAAGGATATAAATCTCGTGCTCAGGTCCTAGCAGAAATGATAAGGAGAGACTATCAGAACCTTAAATGTTTACTCAGAGATCCCACTGTGGTCCCCTGATGCTGTTCATGGCCCACAGAGCCAAAATTGTTCATCATGTTGTCCAGTTAAAACTTGAAAAGCAGGGGTGCCTGGATGGCTCAGTTGGTAAAGCAACTGCCTTCGGCTCAGGTCATGGTCCCGGAGACCCAGGATCGAGTCCCACATCGGGCTCCCTGCTTGTCGGGAAGCCTGCTTCTCCCTCTCTCACTCCCCCTGCTTGTGTTCCCTCTCTCGCTGTGTTTCTCTGTCAAATAAATAAAATCTCTCTAAAAAAAAAAAAAAAAAAAAAAAACTTGAAAAGCAGTGCCTGGCTTTCTTCTTGTGCATAAGCAGAAACATAAGTTAGACATGGCTGTCCAGATGGGAAGTTCCATGATCTTAGTTGGCTTTCTCGGGAAAGGGTGTGCCAAGGTGGCGTCTTCACTTACTAAGCTGGAAACCAGAGGGTAGCAGAAGCCGACGTGCAGAGCTGCTCCCTCGGAACCACCTGAACTTGAATGAGAAGGTGACAACATTCTGTGTGGCTTCTGGCAGCTTCAGCCTATCAGCCTGGCCAGCTCTCCATTTACAGTTTCTTAAGTGTAGAAATTCCTGAATTTGCTAAAACTGAACGTTCTGGGAGCAGAGGGATGAGAGTGATTAATTGCCTGAACTGCGCTCCTGTTTTTGCTTTCGGGCAAATTCCTCCTCCAAACAGGGCGCAGTCTTTAGCTTGTCAGCAGGTTGTTGTCACAACACGTTGGGAGGCTCCTCATTTTAGGCACTTGCAGCGAGATAACTGACCTCTCCTGTAGATCTCACCAAGGGGGGGAGATTGAGATATGAGACAGACATTCATGGGATACCCCAACAGTAGACAGGGTGCGGGCATGCTTCTGAGCCTTTTACGTGCGTTAACTCATTTAACACTAATAACAACCTATGGAGAAGATGCTTTTAATATCTCTACTTCACAGAAAAAGAACTGTTAGGTACTTAGGGTCATGCAGCCAGTCGAGAGCTGGTTTCAACCGTAGGCAGTCTAGCACCACGAGCTGGGATGACCCAGCCAGGCAAAAGTACTATTCTCTTGAAAATGGTAAATCATAAGATCAATGATGATTCAGGGGAGGAAATATGTATTTTAGCAAATACTAGTTTTTATCATTAGAAGGTTATAGATGAATACCTGATGAGCAGGTCAGAATTCTGAGCTTCTCCTAGATGAGACCCTTCTGCATGGGAGAGTCCTTTATGACAGCTGCATGGAGAGTTAGTAGAGGTTGTGGATGCTTGTATGTAGGTAGGTGATTAGAAAATCTCCTCGGGGTGCATATACCATGCGTGGAGCATGTAGCAGTGACACGATAGGGGCAACCATCTTTGTGTTCGCCCCAGGATCCAGCAGACCTTTAGTGAGCAAGAGGCAAGCTGACTATAAATGCACCCAGAGCTCCTGCTGGAACTCAGAGACTGCTTGCCACCCCTGGCCACAGCGTCCTGGGGAGGAAAGAGACAGATGCAGATCCTTGGCTTTATCCAAAGTTCTCTTCAAGAAGAGTTTAATGCACAGGAATGCTTTCGAGGATGGCAGTGTGTAGGATGACTAAAATGTCCTCTCATCCAGACCTTGGAGAACTGTGGGCATGGCATCCATCCTACTGCGGGAGCCAATAAGAGGGTCAAGGGTCACTGAAAGGCAATCTCACACTGGTCGGTGACCCAGGTGCACCAGTACTAGGGAGGGTGCCTTGCGGTGTTCTTTCTCCAAAAGAACATATGTGCACGCTGGTGCCTGGGGAGGTGTGTCTAGAGCCTGTCACAAGCCCAGGATTCTGGCAGGAACAGTGAGGCCAACCCAGGTCAGGGCCAGGTGGAGCAGAGGCTGCCCGTTAGAGATATCCCTGGAGCAGGGCAGAGCGGCAAGGAAAGTTTGGTGCCTGTTGTCCAACCTGTGTTTCTAGGCCTGGAAAACTGGAGGGGAGACACAGGGGTCCCACCGGGTCCCCTCTGCCTGGAAAACTGGAGGGGAGACACAGGGGTCCCACCGGGTCCCCTCTGCCTGGAAAACTGGAGGGGAGACATGGGGGTCCCACCGAGTCCCCTCAGAGGAGACCCTGTTTTACCCACATCCTTCTTTTTTCCTTCCTTAGGCCAGTGTAGCCTTGGGGATCAACGATGATAATTATATTGTCATTTACTTGTCATGTACTAAGTGAGAAGTCAACTAGAGTTGACCTTGAACAACATGGGTTTGAACTGTGAGTTCACTTAGATGCAGATTTTGGGGGGATAATTATACTAGAGTACTATAAATGCATTTCCTCTTATGGTTTTCTTAATAACATAATGCTTTTCTCTAGCTTACTTTATTATAAGAATATAGTATTTAATATATATGTCATAGGAAATATGTATTAATCAACTATTTAGGTAATCAGCAAGGCTCTTGGCAATAATAAGTCATTAGTAGTTAAGTTTTGGAAAAGTCAAAAGTTCTGTACAGATTTTCAACTTCATGGGGCAGGGGTGGTCAGTGCCCCTAACCAGCTCATTGTTCAAGGGTCAACTGTAATTACTTTTAATGACCATACAGAGCCTTCTACCGTGCTCATTTATGTGCTTCAAGTGATCATTGGATATCATCTGCAACCAGTTTAGATACTTGGATATTTAGGAATGCTTTCTAGAATTTTCCTAGTGCAGTATGTCCACTGTACCATTACAAAAAGTAGACTGTTCCAAAAATATATTTTTTTTATTTCTGGTAGGAAAAACCTATATATTTCATAATTTAGTGAAATGTCATCAAGAATAAGGTTTATTTCTTAAAATAACAAAATATGCTTTTGTCATCATTATCGGGAAGCTGGGGTGCAGCAGTGGGACACCTGTGATGACTACAGGTGCTTTTCTCTAGTGAAGAGCGTTTCTGATTTACTCCAGTATCAACGAGTTCTGATCCTCCCGATAGCTTTTTATAAAAGATAAAAGATTATTTTTTCTAAAACCAATTAGTCTCACTAGCAACTGAAGGCAGATAAGACTCAAATTGAGTTTATATTTGATTTGAGACTATTGTGATGTTTCATTTAAGTAGTTTTGGAAAATACAAACATTTAGTTCCCATTTGATCCCAATCACTCAACTTTTGTTTTTAAAATTCTAGTTCAGAACCACTAAAGAGAATTAATATTTGGATTCAGATCACTTCTAATTTAGGACTCCTAGCTTGAGATTCAAGGTCATGCCTCTTGGTACAATTGCTTAGTGTTCTGTGCATTTTTGAGAAAAGAATTCAAACCAGATACTTACTACCTCCACTCTGAGACTCAACTCCAGTAGTTATTAACTTTTATAAAATTAATCATTGGTAGAAACGTTAAATAATTATGTAGTGGCTTTAAGGTTGAGGCATGGCAGCCCACAGTCTCTCATTTGTAGTAAGTCATTTGAACCCCTACAATGCACCTTGTCTTTTGCATAGCTGATGAGGCAGGCTTTGTGTCCAAAAGAACTTCTGAAATTAAATAAATATGAATCGAAGCAAACAGATACTATTTTTCACTTCGTAGGTTAGCATAGCTGCTGAAGTTTAGTAGTTTCTGGTGCTGGTTAGAATTTAAGAAAACTGACGTTCTTGGGATTTATTGGTGTGATTATAAATTGCTACCACCTCTTTGGTAGACAGAAAATCTTTTAAAATTGTTAATGCAGGGGCACCTGGGTGGCTCAGTTGGTTAAGCCTCTGCCTTCGGCTCAGGTCATGATCCCGGAGTCCCGGGATCAAGCCCCGCATCCGGCTCCCTGCTCGGCAGAAAGCCTGCTTCTCCCTCTCTCACTCCCACTGCTTGTGTTCCCTCTCTGGCTGTGTTTCTGTCAAGTAAATGAAATCTTTAAGGTAAAAATTGTTAATGCATAACCTTTGGTCTAGGTCACTTCTAGGACTTCACTGTGTGTGAAGTATGGGTCGTCTGTTACCGATAACATATTACCATAGAACGTAGCCACTTTAAAATGACAGATATTCATTATCTCATAGTTTTTGAGTTCAGGAACTGGGGACAGTTTAGGCAGGTGGGTCTGGCTCATGGTCTCCCAGGAGATTCCCGTCAATTAGGAGGCAGGGGCGGCAGTCATCTCAAGGCCCTGAGGGGCGGGGAATTCTTTTCTGAGCTCAGTTTTATCATTATTGGGAGGCTTCACACCCTCACTAATGGGCCTCTGGTCGGGGTGCCCGAGTGTCTTTATAACATGGCTTTTGGCTGCCCCCAGAGTGTATGAGCCAAGAGAGAGCCAGCAGGCAAGCCAGGGAACACACAAGAGAGAAGCCACCATCTTTTATAAATCAGTCTAAGAAGTGACACACCAGGTACCTGGGTGGCTCAGTTGGTTAAGCGACTGCTTTCGGCTCAGGTCATGATCCTGGAGGTCCGGGATCGAGCCCCACATCGGGCTCCCCGCTCAGCGGGAAGCCTGCTTCTCCTGCTCTCAGTCCCTCTGCTTGTGTTCCCTCTCTAGCTGTGTTTCACTCTGTCAAATAAATAAATAAAATCTTAAAAAAAAAAAAAAAAGAAGTGACACACCATCATTTCTGTGATAGACTCTGGGCCATGGAGAACAACCTAGGTACGGTATGACAGTCAGGAGGCAGAAATTCTTGGGGTTCCTCTTGAAGGCTGCCAACCACTTGTGGCCCCTTTAAAATGAACCAAAACTCAAGCTGTATTACCAACATGAATGGCTATCTCTGTTTTAAATAGATCACAATACGACATACAGTGGAATGTGTTGCAGGTGTTAAAAAAGAAAATCTTGGGGCATCTGGATCGCTCAGTCAGTTGAGCATCCGACTCTTGATTTCAGCTTCATGATCTCAGGAACGTGAGATCAAGCCCTCTGCCGGACTTCATGCTTAGTGGGGAGTCTGATAAAGATTCTCTCTCCCTCTAAGAAAAAAAAAAAAAAAAAAAAAAAAAAAGAATGAGATCTATATGTGCAAATATTAAAATATCCCTGAAATATGCCATGAAATAGAGAATTATGGCAGAGAAAGTGGTATACAATGATATATAGACTTTTTTAATAGTATACATGTAATCTGCTATAGGATGCATTTTTTTTGCTAAAATGAAAAACTATTATCAGTGATTACCTTTCGTCCTTTTCCCTTCCTCCATTTCCCTAATGAGTCATTTTTTTAAATTTAGAATTGGGGCACTGATGTCTGCTTGAAGAGTCCTCCCACCCCACCCCATCATCACCAAGGCCCTGAACCACACAGATCCCTCTTTCCAAGTCCCTGAGGACTGAAGGGGTTCCTGAGCTATAACTTCCCGTACTGGCCTCCGCTTTTCATTTGCAGCCCGTCGTCCTGCTCTGCAGTGCACAGACAGAGTGGCACATAGACGCTTTCTGCCTCTTCATCTTCAGCCAACTGGGCACGAATTTGTGCTTCAATAAATTTTGCAAGTTCCAAGATGCCTGGTCTACCTGGAATCTCATGAGTCATTAGATTTTTGTCTTACTTAGGATTTCTCCCAGCTTGCTGTCCTGTCTAAAACTCCCTTGATTCCTAAGCAAGCTCTCAGGGTACTACTGGCCTGACTCTGCTTTCTTCCAGAAGCAGCATGTTTCTTTCTAGCCCTGGGGTGAAATGCTTCAGTAAAAATTCTGCTTTAAGTTATAAAGTCTGTCTTTGGGTCTGCCAGCTTCCACAACTTATTATCTGTCAAATCCTCATTTATTCAGTAAGAGGAAGTAAGTTTGTTAGATACCTCTCTTGCGTCCCTGAGTCTAGCTATTTCTTCCATTACAGCATCTCCGTGACTCTCCTTTTTATTAATTCATTCCACAAATATGCCTTGAACACCTACCCCATGTCAGATACTGTATTAGAGACTGGAAGTATATGAGGGGCAAAACCCCACAGTTCCCTGAATGGATCTCACTGTCTAGTGTGAGAACCACCACTACTCAATTAAGTGTAGGAAATAATGACCACAGACTATGATCAGGGCTGTGAATGAGGAGTCCACCGGCAGACGTAAAGCCAGAAGACTTGCAGGGCCAAAGATGTAGATTAGAAAAGCTATCCTTGCCCCCCCCCCCCGCCACGCTGCAAGTGAACAAATTAAAAGGCAGCCCCTCCAGGTAGATGCACACAGTCGGCACACAGTTTGGCAAGTGAATGGAGGTTTTTTTCTAGTTCAGACAAAGGAATCTCTTTCTACAGGCAGATACCGTCTAGTCCCAGGGCACATGACTTGGCCAGGAGAGCAGACATCCCCCCCTCCCCTATCTTGATTAGAAGCCTTTATTTAGAGCACATTCTGCCCAACCAAATGCACAGGCCCTAGGAGCCTGGCTGAATTGGAGGATCCAGGGAGCCCTGAGACAAGACCTAAAAGGTAAGTAGGTATTAACTAGACGATGGAGGAGGGATGGTGGGGAAGACCATCAAGAGTCTTCCAGGCATAAAAAGCTGTGTAAGAGTCCCCAAAATAGAACAGAGCCTAGGATATTCCAGGAACTGAGACTAGAGAAGGAGGGTGAGGCAAAGGTGGGTGGAGAGGAAACCAGAGCAGCTGAAAGCCTCCAGACCAAGCAGGACAGGCTCTCCTGGCACCAATCAGGAGGCCCAGATGAAGGATAGCCCTGAATGCCAAGCTAAGGAATTTCAATTGGAGTACCATTCCCTTTTTTTTTTTTTTTTGAGTACCATTTTTTCATTTACATAGGGACTGAGTTATTCTGCCTCCTTTTTGACAAGTATAATCAGTGTTCATTTACCTTTATAATTATGATCCTACTTCCTTGCCACTTAAGGATACATATAAACTTATGTCTTTCTCTCTTAGAACTGCAAATGGCATGCATGCTCAAAACAGTTCTTGCTGCAAGGAGAATGGTTTCTGAGAACCACAGGGAGGAAATCTAGAAAATCATAAAGAAGCACTGTCCTTTTCCCCATGACCAGCACACATGTGTACAACCACCGAAATGTTCTTCCCCACATTCAAAGTCCAGGAAATAAAGCCAAATGTGTTTGTCTGTTGTATTTTGGCAGCATTTCAAGTATTTGAAATTTTAGCTCACATCTTAAATTAATTTAAAAACTTGAAGGTTAAATGAACATACCTCATCATTTATGAGAAGAACAATCAAATGAATATGCTGTTCTCTAGGAAGATGATGTGGGTGAATATTAGACAAGAATTTCTCAGAAAGGAGGGTTTGACATTCATAACAATATGAAATGTTGACCTAGGGCATCAGGAGTGCAGCTGCAAGGTGGGCGAGTCACGTGACTGGAAATAGACACCTGCTCCTGCTGCCTCATCCGCATCGTCTCTGGTGCCCCACCTTCCCCAACCCCCCCCACCCCAGCCCCCGGATCACAGCTGGCGGTTGCTACTCCTTTGGGAAGGCCACTACTCTCTGCTGGGCCTCACCTCCTAGCTCCACGTTTCACCCCTCCTCCAGGCAACCTAACAGGCTGTTTCCCAAAGACCTGCCATCACTTCCTGGTGGCACCTCCCTTGCATGCTCTGAAGGACAGAGGGTCCGCAGGTGCCCGGCACTGGTCAGGCAGGTTAAAAAGGTCCCTTTCAGAAGTGTGGTGATTCATCTTCTGCCTCCAACACGCACTCAGAAGTGCAGGCGAGCGCACACAGACCCACTCTAGGTGGAGAGGATGGGCTCATTAAGCCATCCCTGAAAGAGCACGAGAACCGTCACTGAGAGTGCCCCACCCTGCTCAGTATTTTAGTGGGAACTGTCACGTCTTTATTTGACTCAAGCTCATCACCGGTTCATCATCCGAGTCTATGCAGTGTGTACGTGCAGTCTATATCCAGGGCTTAGCCAGTTCCTAAGGCTGTGGACGAAATTCTGGGAGTCCGTGAACTTGAATGAGAAAGAAAAAAAAATAGATCTTTATTTTCACGAACCTCTAACTAAAATTTAGACTTCTGGTTAATGTCAATGTTTAGGGTGACTTTCTTTGGAGAAGAAAACATGGTATGTAGGAAACAACATGCTAATTATGAATGCAGACAGTAAACCATATCAGAACCTGGGACTTTCAACAGTAGAAATCACAGATGGTTTTGTATCATGTTATTGTAGATGACTGAGTAAAAGTTGTTGAAGTATTAATGGTCATATTGCTTCAAACTTACCTTATTTATCAGACCCACTAATACATCTTTTTATTTCATATTAATATATGAAAAAAAAGACCATATATTGCTACACTGTACCTTTTTTGGTAAATGCTATACCGTACATTTTATGTACCAAAAAATATTTGGTAACTATTTTATCGTAATTTTTGTCCTTTATAGCCCTTGTATTTACTTTAAGAATTTAAGAACACAGTTCTGGGAAAAAACATGTAGGCTTTACTAGGCTGCCAGAGAGGGGCCCATAGCACAAAAAAGATCTAAGAACCCTGCATGGGGCAGAAAGCCCTTGCGTTCTAGGCTCAAATTCTACTCATCATCTAACTTTGTAACCATAGTGCCCTCTGAGCCTCAATTTTGTCATCTGTAAAACGGGGAAATAATAGTGATGATTTAGGTGAAGTAAATGAAAATCTCAGCCAAGAAGAGGACTTGTTCTTTTACCTTTAGCTCTACTGAAAGTGAGAAGCTTATTTAGAGTACTTTGCTTTTATTTTTTTATTTTTCTAAAGATTTATTTTATTTTAGAGGGAGAGAGTATGTGCATGCACCATTGGGGGGAGGGGCAGAGGGAAAGAGAGAGTCCTCAAACAGACTCCCCATTGAGTATGGAGCCCAGCACAGGGCACAATCCCCGAACCCCAAGATCATGACCTAAGCCCAAATCAAGAGTCAGACACTTAATCTGACTAAGCCATCCAGGCACCCCTAGAGTTCTTTGTTTTTTTAAAGTGATGAAGTAGAATCACTAAGATATCACATAAAATCCTCAAATCAGTTCCTTTGCATTTTGTTTTCTCTGTCAACAGCAGTGTTTTAAAATATAATTTTAATTCATTTATACTTAAACACATGGGGCACCTGGGTGATCCAGTCCGTTAAGCATCTGCCTTCAGCTCAGGTCATGATCCCAAGGTCCTGGGGTGGAACCCAGTGTGGACTCTCTGCTCGGCAGAGAGACTGCTTCTCTCTCGCGCTCTCTCTCTGTGCTTCCCCCCCAATAAATAAACTATTAAAAATTATATATATATTAAACATATAAAGTGAATCTCTCTATATAAAACACTAATATTTTTACCTTTTTAGTGATTGCATTTTACATATTTTAGTCCCTGGTTTTCTGTTAAAGATATAACATTGCATTCCTCACCCATTCTCAGCATGTGAGATAATATTTTCTTGGGCCTTTTTCTTTTTGTTTGATTGTTTTTATGAGGTATAAAAATTCACGTCTGCAGCAGCAGTGAAGGTACTGCCAAGCAGGCGGTTCCGGAACATTCCTAGCAGGTGTTTTTTTTCCCCTAGTCCATCACTTTTCATTTTTCTTATTATTTTTTTAAAGATTTATTTATTTATTTGAGCGAAAGAGAGGAGAGAGCATGCAAGGGTAGAGGTGGGTAGAAAGAAAGGGAGAGAACGTCTCAAGCAGACTCCCCACTGAGTGCAGAGCCTGACTCGAGACTCAGTCCCAGGACCCTGACATCATGACCTGACAGAATCAAAATAGTTATTACATCTGAAATCAAGAGTCAGACACTTACCCAACTGAGCCACCCAGGGCCCCCATCACTTCTCTTTTTAATGAAAAATTTATCAGTAAAGTCCCCAAATGACTAATTTTCCTATTTACATTCATGTATTACATATATTTCATGTAATTTTAAGTAAACATTATATCACTGAAAAGACCTAATAATCATATATAGAAAATGCTATGGTGAAAGACAACATACAGTAGTTGATTGGAGATGCTCATGGATATTTTTCCTTAAGGTACCAGTAAGTATTATATGTTGTTGTAAAAAACAAATAGAAATAAATGCCTAAAAATTAACAAGATCTCAATATCAAGGAAATATATGGTACTAGACCAGATTGTAAGGCCTGCTAATGTCTATTAAAAACAAACAAAAACCTTTTGGAGGGAAAATAAATTAATTTGTTTTAATTTTGTGAACTATCCAATTTTCTTCACCCAATTTTAAAAAAGGCAGATTATAATGCTGCCCATAGCATATTTGCAAAATTTCTTGTAGCTGCCTTATTAATTAATGTGGCAGGGCCGCTGAGCCAGGAGTGTGGCAGTGACTAGATCTGGCCATCCAGAAGTAAGTTCTCTTCTGGTTTTATAAAGACAAACTTATTAGACTTGGTGAAACTGTAACTGGCTTTCAAAAGCTTGAGATAGCCAGTTAATGACATTATGATAGAAAAGATAGGGACAGCCTGGGTGACTCTTGATTTTAGCTCAGGTTGTGATGGGCTCTGTACTGGTGTGGAGCCTGCTGAAGATCTCTCTCCTCCTCCCTCTGCTGCCCCTCTCCCCTTCTTCCAGCTTTATTAAGATATAACTTTATTAAGGTATCATTGACATTTGCATATATTTAGGGTGTACAGTGTGATTTCATATATCTATACATTGTGAAATAACCAGAATCAGATCAATTAACACATCCATTACCTCACACAGATACCTTTTTCTTTTGTAACGAGAACACTTAAGATCTACTCCCAGCAAATTTCAAGTGTACAATGATACACTGTTATTAACCATAGGCCACATACTATACACTTAAATGCCCAGAATGTATGTATCTTATAACAGAATTTGAACCCTCGGATGAACATCTCTTCATTTCCCTTACATTAAAGCCCCCCCAAAGATATCTTTTGATAACAAAATAGTTTTGGACAGGGTAGCTATGAAAACTTTTAAAAAGTAATGAAAAGGAATATACTATCTCAAGTATTAAAATATATACTAAAGCTATAATAATTAAAATAGTGCATTGAAATACACACAAAGGCACACAGACACTAATTCATAATCACTGAAACAGAGCAAACCTGTGGGGGAGGAAATAGATTATTCAGCAAACCACATACCAGAATAAACTCCAGGGAACTAGAGAACCATGTGGGGTTTTTTAGACTATTCTTTTAAAATCTAGGAGAAAGAAATAGGTGAGTACGTAACCAATACTGGGATGGGGAAAGATTTTGAAATATAAAAGCAGTGGAAGAACCCACAAGGGAAAGAATTATTTTTATTTCATCATGTTTTAGTAAAGCTTTTGAGTATGAGGAAGTAAACTAACTCAAAATACCACAAATAAATGGAAGGCTTACCAGAGAAAGATCTCCCATTAACCCTAGGGCAAGGACTGTGACTGGGCTGGGCCTTCCCAGGGGCGAGGCTCAGAAGCCACTCCACATTCTGGAAGGACCAGGAATATGAGCTCAGTTATATGGCCTATGCCTGCTGCTTTCTGGGCAGGAGAAAATTCTCCTTAAAAAAAAAAAAAAAAAAAAAAAAAAGGTTATGAATTGGACAGAAAGGGTCTCTCAGCAGGGCAGAGATGAATCTTGTCGAATATATTCAAATTTGAAATTCCTTAGGTCAGAAAGTACAGTAAACATTTAAAAGGTAAATACTACCGAGCAAAAAAAAAACTTGCAACAAATATAACCGAAAAAAAGATTTAGTATCTTTAACATAGAAAGTGCTTTTTCAGACAATAAGGAGATTTCTAACAATCCAGTTATTTTTAAATGGGCGAAGGACATAAATATATGGTCTGCAAAAAAAAAAAAAAGAAAAAGAAAAAAGAAAAAAAGTATACACAAAAGGGGCAGCAGTGATATTGACATTATTAGGGAAAAAAAGGAGAGTTAAGAAAACAGTAAGAAATTTTTTTGTCTAGGAAATTGACAACATTTTTTTGTGCCCATTTTGTGTTTGTGTGTATTTTTAAAATCATTCTGCCAATTCAGGCAAAGGTCAAGTGGGTGTTTTCTGCTGGGGGTATTAATTATTACAACCTTTCTGGATGACAGTTTTTGAGCCATGAAGATGCTCATGTTCAAGTTGATCAGATTTTTTTTTTTTTAGTTTTTTTTTTTTTAAGATTTTATTTATTTATTTGACAGAGAGAGATCACAAATAGGCAGAGAGGCAGAGAAAGAGGAGGAAGCAGGCTCCCCACTGAGCAGAGAGCCCGATGCGGACCTCTATCCCAGAACCCTGAGATCATGACCTGAGCCGAAGGCAGAAGCTTAACCCTCTGAGCCACCCAGGCGCCCTCAAATTATTATTCTAAGAAGGGAAGGAAATCAAGGATATGTATAAAGATAGTTATTACAATATTATGTGTAATGATGGAAATCTGGAAATAACCTAAACTCCTACTATTACTCTTAGGGTTATTTAATGGTTTATCATATAATGAAATATTAAAAGCCATTAAAAACCATTTGTTCAAAGAATGTTTACTTACATAATGCCAATTTTGTAGATAAACAACAGAGAGTAGGGAACCTGGGTAGCTCAGTCAGTTAAGCATCTGCCTTTGGCTCAGGTCATGATCCTGGAGTCCTGGGATTGAGTCCTGCACTGGGCTCCCTGCTCACTGGGCAGTCAGCTTCTACCTCTGCTCTTTGCCTGCCTTGAGCTCTCTGACTCTCTTTCTCAAATAAATAAAATATTAAAAAAAAAAAAAAAGCAGAGAGAGAGAAGAAAAGAGAGAAACAAAAAGATGTAAAACGAACATAGGAAATATTACAAGTTGTTAGTGGCATTCAGGAGGGAATCAAGTGATTTATTTTCTGCAAGGAAACTGTTACTTAGATTATCAGAAAGAAAACAACAGTGATGCATTTGGCATTTATATGAAAGTAAAATGGACATTTTTATCATTTGGCCTAGAGAAGGAACATATCTGCTCAAGAGAGAAGTAGCTTCCATATATTCCTCATATTAGCTTCAAAGAATTAAATTAGAGAATCCATTTCTAAAGGTCTTGGTCCATACATAGTACTCATAATAGTTGCTCAGTAAATGATGACAGCACATTCAAATCGCGAATCTCTGTTCGGGACAGAGGGTCCCAAAGCCTCCTGAACAGATCTGCTGATTTCCTCCTTCCTTTCTTTCTTTTTAATTAAGATTTATTTACTTATTTGAGAGAGAGAGAGAAAAAAAAAACTCATGTACGTCTCAATCTGGGGCAGGGGCAGAGGGAGGAGAGAATCTCAAGCAGACTCCCCGCTGAGTGTGGAGCCCAACACGGGGATCGATCTCATGACTCTGAGATCATGATCTGAGCTGAAATTAGAGTCTGACATTTAAGCAGCTGAGCCACCCAGGTGCCTCTATTCTTGATTTCTTAATGCCATCTGGATGCATCTTTTCACAGGTAGGATGAGAAAAGACATATTTTATTGTTTTAGGTTAAGAAAAAAATTTAATTATAAACTCTATTAATGAATCTAAAAACAACAAGCTGATTTCATTTTTTTCTTGAGAATGCCTTCTAGGTTTCCATGAATAATCCTAGACTCAGAAGTTATTTTACAGGCTGTCTTTAAATAATTTTCACTAAACAGTTTCGAATTCACATAAATTACTTCCTAGTATATATTCTTAATTTAAAAAAAAAGGGCGACTGGGTGGCTCAGTTGGTTAAGCGACTGCCTTCAGCTCAGGTCATGATCCCGGAGACCTGGGATCGAGCCCCACATCAGGCTCCCTGCTCGGCGGGAAGTCTGCTTCTCCCTCTCTCACTCCCCCTGCTTGTGTTCCCTCTCTGGCTGTGTTTCTCTCTGTCAAATAAATAAAATCTTTGAAAAAAAAAAAGTCAATACCTGTTTATCGTTTATCCAAATAAGTGCTACACATTTTGATTTTTTTAATATTTTAAGTGCCTTTAAAAAATATATTTATTTATTTGACAGAGAGAGAGAGAGAGCACAAGCAAGGGGAGCAGCAGGCAGAGGGAGAGGGAGAAGCAACGGAGCAAGGAGCCGGATTCAGGCTTGATCCTAGAACTGTGGGATCATGATCTGAGTCAAAGGCAAATGCTTAATCTACTGAGCCACCCAGGTGCCCCTGTGCTACATATCTTAAGTGCACTATCTTACCTTCACAGTCGTATGGGTATGGTTTTTACTCCCATTTTGCAAAAATAGAGACTTCAGAGTTGAGTGAATAATTGATAGCTTTGAACCCATCTGTTAACTAATGAATGCCCCCATTCATTCACTCGTCCGATGGATAAAATAAGCATCAATGCAAGAAAGTCCATGATTAGCAAAGATTTGTAAACTTTAATTTAGGGCACGCTTTCTTTGCATCATGATTTATGAAACAAAAAGCTAAATACAATAAAAATTATGAAACAGGGTGCCTGGGTGGTTCAGTCATTTGAGGGTCCCACTCAGCAGGGAGTCTGCTGGAGATTCTCTCCCTCCCCATTCTGTTCTCTTTTTCTCTCAAAATAAATAAATCTTTAAAAAAATTATGAACATTCATTTAAAATTCGTTGTAAAAATTAAACTGACAGATAATAGGATTCTTGTAATTTGATGGTTGGAAGATTCTTGAAAATAAAAACAAAAAATGAAGTCTTTTGTTGTTTAAAATTTGAAAGTATGTATGTTTGTGTGTACATCTGACAAAAATATGAACATTTCCCTAATTCCAAAGACCTTGACCTTCTCCACCAAATCCCATTCTCTATTAATCCTATTTTCCTGTTACTACTTCACCTGACTTCATATTATGTATGATTTGTGTGCTCATTTTTTTATTGCCTCTCCTTTTGGTAGTATGAAGACTCTATTAGGACACTGGGTTTTGTCTTTTTTCTCCTCTAGTTTCTGTCTTTTTCCCCCCAGCATCTAGAATAATACCTGGCACATAGCTACTCCTCAGTTTCATTTAGATAAAATAAATGAATGAACTAATGGATAAGTGAATTTCTCTGCCTCTATGTGCTGCGTGGGAGGAGGACCCCTACCCCCCACCACCGCACACACCCCCCTCATACTGAGGTTTCTTAGCTATTTTGGGGATTTCCAGGAGATATCTGACAGGTGACTTTGAGCACAGTCCCAACACTACCAGTGGCCTCCCCAGTGCCCGTACATTTCACCCACCCTGCTCTAGCTTCCTGTGGGATCTGCTGCCGGACCCTCACACCTCTGTACCCTATCTGTTGGTGCCAGGCAGAGACCCGTCTGAGCTACTACTGAAGTCTGCATGGGCACAGTCCCTCAGGGTCCACTCATGTTCATGGCCAGATGCTGCTGCTTTCACTGTGGGGGACTTCTAACCAAGTCCGCTCGCTCTTCTGTGGAACTGTGCCTTGAGTTTTCTCTGCCGATGTGGCACAGACACACACATGGGCGCACGCACTCATGTGCATGCATACACTCACACCCATGTGCAAAAGAGTCTGTTAACCTTCCTATCCCAGAGTTTTCCTCAGTTTTTTTTTTTTGTGCAACCTCCCTGTTTGGGCTCCTAGGCCCAGGGCTGGGACTAGGATAGGGCGAGAAGGGGGGAGTGTGTGATGTGGGGAGGGTGGCTTGACTGAATCAGAAGTTCTGAGGAAAAAGCCATCTAGCGCCCGCCCCTCCAACGCAGAGGTAATCTTCTGACTTAGCTAATGAGTCTCTGGCAGGAAAAATAATTTCCCTGGAGGCAACTTGGTGCCTCATGCAAATGGTCCCTGTGTGGAGCTGCGTACTGGCCCTGCAGGCCATCTGGACATGATGGACCCCTGAAGTGAACTACTCACTGTCGCCCCAGGCTAGGACGGCTGGGAGAGGGAGATAAAGCTTAGCAGCTTCCTTTCTGCTTTGTTTCGAACTATATTCTAGAAAGATATGTAAGAAATGTTAACCTAATTAGTGATTGCCCACCTCCCATCTCAAACAGACACACACATACAGTGTTCACCGCAGACTGTATTATCACGGGGTTTAATTTAGCTTCGCAGACAAATAAACCGAGGCAGATGAGAGGTGGATAAAGCCGTGGGGTAGGTCAGCAGCAGCGGTAGAATTGCAGTCTCCTGGCCTGAGACAAGGAACCTGCAGCGTCTGTTGACATGCATGGCCTTTTACTGTGTGCGCCCCTTGCAGACTAACAAAGCCCCAAACCTGTTCCTGCTTCCTGAGCACTCACAGAGCCCCTGCTGGTGAAGGAGTCTTATTTCTGAGAAGGCTGGTGCCTCTCAGGGATCTGAGTGGAGGAGAAGGATGCAGGCCTCCCGCCGGAGGCTGGGCCAACCCAAAGAAAGGGAATGGTGGGCCGGGGTGGGGTGGGGGGAGGGGATGGGGTGAGGAGGCAACCCTCTGTTTATTTAAAAACAAACCGGGAAGGAAGGAACCTTCCATCATCAGTCCCCTGGTGGCCACTGCATTATATTTTCAGGGTTGTGTGCTCATATAATGCTTTTAACTGGAAAATGCTGTGATGTTTTATTTTGGACCAATGGGGTACGCCAAGGAAGGCACCACAGAGCCCGCCTTAGTAGGGGAAAGTGACACCTGCATGGTGACAGGGCAGTCAGGTCAAGCCCGGGGAAAACCATTCTCCACACTTTGTAAAAACATGATCTAACTGTTAAGGAGGATGCCTGTAATTTTAGAAAGGCAGAGATGAATGGGAGACGGTCTGGGCTTAGGAGATCCATTTCTATTTTTTGTCCAGCTGAGTCACTCTTGATAAAAGTGGCCCGAGTATCACAAGACTCACTAACCTTTATGTCATTTCCCCTCCCACTCCGTTCCCGAAAATGCTTGTGTTTTTTTTTTTCCTATCAGTTTTTATCTTGCTTCATACAGTAAAGAGTTTCTCCTCATTGGCAAACAACAATCCACAGATGAATTTTCGCTGATGTATTTGCACTCACGTGAGCTGCCCTGTGCTCCCATCTTTGCCCTTACGGAGCGGGAATTCCCAGCGGTAGGCTCCAGCCTCCTGACTCCTGCACATTATCAGTGGGGGTCATGAATCCAACAGTTATTGTTCTTACAGTGTTAAGTTCACCTGAGAGTCCCAATATATTATTTTTTGTTTGTTTTTATTTATTTCCATAATCTCGACTCCCAGCGTAGGGGTTGAACTCATGATCCCAAGATCAGGAATTGCATGCTGGACCAACTGATCTGCCAGGTTCCCCAAGAGAATCCCCACAGAAAACATTTCCTTTGAGTTTTAATTTTCCACTTAGGAATTATTTAGATTGATTTGGGTGCTCTTTGATTTTTATTAGTGTGTTTGTTTGAAGTAACTTTGTTTTAACTTTAAAAATCACCACCTGTGGCTTTGGTGGCACTACACAGTGTCGCTGATGGGCCCTGGTGACAGCACTGGGATTCGCCCCAGCTATTCAGATGTGAAGTGCGGGATTCTGGAAGCACTGCACCAGCGTGCAGGTGTCCTAAAAGGGTATTGGGAGAAACCTCTTTTATATGAATTCGGGCACAGGTCTTACTTTACCCACTTGATATTCGAAATGATGAAAGCAAAGAGCCACTGGCTGCCTTGGCCATGCCCAGCTCTCTGAGGGTCCGGCTGCCATTTCCTGCTTCCTCTTCCTGCCCACTTCCCACTCATGCATCAGCAGCCTTTGAAGCAGAAGCTTAGCACACGGCTTTCACCTTAGCTTTTCTCTTCCTCTTCAACGACCTCTTCACATCTCCACTCCCCTCCTACCCCCCCCCCCCCCCCCCCCCCCCCCCCCCCCCCCCCCCCCCCGCGAGCGCGTGCGCGCGCGCGCGCGCGCGCACGCACACACACACACACACACACACACACACTCACCGAAAAGTTTTTCCTATGTATGTCACAGATACACAATCGTCAGTGCCCGTCGGTACACTACCCTCGTGATTTCTGTGGCCCTGACTTGTGTGACAGATGACTGCTCATGTCCATCAAGCCCTCAGAATATTTGGCCTCAGCAAGATGAATTATACATCTTTTTTCTTTTATTTCCTTGGGTAGTTGCTAGGATTGTGTTTATAAAATACCTACTTTTATATGCCAGGAATTCTAAAGTCAAAGATGCATAAACCATTAGGTTGTTAACAAAAGCATCTAGGAATCTTTAGCTGGAAGAGGTCAGAGGTTAAGTGCAGTCATCTCGGTGCAGGGACCCTTCTCTAGTACCCACACACAGGGTCCTTCATGAGGGGAGGAATCTGCGGGGTCATCTGGCTGCTCGCTTTGTTTGTTGAGCACCTGGAGTCTGCTGCTTTATGTGAGCAAGGGGCCAGGTGTTTAAACTCTGTTTCTTCATCTGAAATGGTGACTGTTAATAGTACTTCCTCATAGAACGTTAGGAGTGTTAGCTCTACCAGTACATGTAAACCCTTGGACAGTCCTGGCAAGAGCGGAGGCCTGGGCATTGCAAGTGGGCAGTGCTGCCTCTACAGCGAGGTGCAAGTCAGGCCAGCTGGCAGGAGCTCAGACTCTGCCAGTCCCCAGCCCTGGGACATGATAACTCAGTTGCTTGCTGTTCTCTGAGCTTTAATTTCTTTGTCTGTCACCTGTGAAGGAGGAGTCCACAGTATGTACGTGCGCTAGCACGCTGCCAGTAAAGCACCAAGAGACATGGAAAATTCATGCAACATGCCCGATTCGGAGTAAACATGCTTTACACCGTCGTGATTCGTCACATTTTCTACTTAGTTCAAGAGGCCAAAAAAGAAGGTTCTGTTTGCTTTGGTTAAGAGAAGGTATAGTCCTGGGCGCCTGGGTGGCTCAGTGGGTTAAAGCCTCTGCCTTCGGCTCAGATCATGATCTCAGGGTCCTGGGATCGAGGCCCGCATCGGGCTCTCTGCTCAGCAGGGAGCCTGCTTCCTCTTCTCTCTCTGCCTGCCTCTCTGCCTACTTGTGATCTCTCTCTCCGTCAAATAAATAAAATATTAAAAAAAGAGAGAGAAGGTATAGTCCTATTCCTGTCACACTAATACTTAATAGATATTGGGTTATTTTCCTCAGAGGAGAGTAAGAGACAAAATTGAAGAGTAATGCCTGTTTGGCGCTTCTAGGAACCAAAGAAAGGACACAAGAGATTTTTGTAAACCTATGGATTAAAAACCTTGAAGGTGCGAGATTCTCTGACATGTGTAAACTCAGGATTTCTAGGAATATTTCTCCTCAATGACAGCAAAACTGCACTGATTCATATGAGCCAGAAAAGAAAAGAAAAGGGGAAAAAAAACCCAAATCAGAATTTTTTTAAGGAAATTCTGACTTTTCAAGTATTAGAGGACCTCCCCGCCCCCAACTGGAGAATCTCTAATTATCTGAAGGAGTCATTGTCAGGTGTCTCTAGTGTAGATACAGGGGCGTTTAGCCAAGGTGAACAGCCTCTTTCCCACCATCACCTGCAGACAGACCAGACCAGCAAGTCATGAGCCCCCAGGAGCAGACTCTCAAAAATCCTCAGCTATCACTAGCATGATCCCCAGTCACCTCTAAAAGGAGCCAGTTCCCGACAAAGATGCCCCTATGCAATGAGTTCTTTGCTTTACCTGGAATGATTCTTGGGTCATGGATTAATGAGACAGCGACCAACAGCAGCTCTTAAATTGCCTGTTTTAATGAATAAATAGAAATTATTTTTAATTCATGCTTCAGTTGTCTATCTGTAAATGATGCTCTCTGATGGGCTTAAGGGCCTTTTGAAAAAAGCTGATTTTCTTAATTCTGTGAAGCATTGCCTAAGCACTCTTCTTTGCAATGCTATTTGTGTTTTCTGTGAGAAAGCTTTCTCCAAATAGAGATCATTTCCAGCCTTTGTGGGATAGTCCAGTTTTGGTGGAGATCATCCTGACCAGGGCATTAACTATATTCAGTGTAAATTTCAGGGCAGTGAGTCTGCCTAGCCCCAGGTGTGTCTACCAATGCCAGAGCAAGAAGCCATTATCATGTATTTCAGAGCTCTTCTCTCCCCCAACCTTCAGCCCACCTCAAGGATACACGAGTGTGCCCCCCACCCCCCCCCCGCCTGGCGGCAAGGGTGGGGGTTGGGCGGGATACCTGCCAAACCTTGGCAGACCACCTTGAGCAGGGCAGTAGGGCCTTGGCCTGATATAGTCAGGTAAGTGTTACTGGGATGACAGCACATATTCCGTGACAAGATGATGCCAAAATTTGGCATTTTAGGATTAACAGATATGGCAGATATGAATTAGTTAGAAGACATAATCTGATCACTTGCCTTAGCCCCAATCCCATACCCAAAGTGTGTTCTCTCCCAAATCCTTGAAATTACTCCTTGGAAAGTAACCATTGGTTCCTAAAGTCTGACATTGTCTATTGGATAAATATATTTTAGGATTTCTTTAAATATGTTACTTTGGGTTCCCCCTCCCATTTTGTTTCTTTATAAAAAAAAAATCATCTAAGAATCAGTTTTCAACCAGAAAGGCTTTTAGGATTTTCTTTTTATAGTCTGTATCCCAGAATAGTAGTTTCAGAGTTGCCAACTGCAAAAGGACCTATGTGTTGTGTATGCTGCCGAGAGCTACTTCCAAGTACACAGTAAATGGTTTGAGAAAACTAGTATGTGGAGTAACTCACAGGGTTTTGTGTGTAGCAGGAAAAGCTACCTTACCTGGGTACTCCAGAAGCTGTCAAGTGTGCGATCATAAGCAGTAATTATCTTGGGCTTGAGAGCTGACAGGAAAAAATTATGTTGGACGTGGCAACGTTCAAAAAGGCAAATGGTTCTTTCAGCAAAATGATTTGCTTTCTCCTTTACATGGCAGGTTAAGAGAGTAATGGCTCTCCCTGAACTATAGGAATGCTTCCACAAACTTGGATAAACCCCTTAGGAATTAACGCACACTTGCATCAGTACAGTTTCCCAATCAACATGTGTGCATTGAGTTCCTCTGGCCTCGGAGCCACATAAAATAGCTGAGCAGCGGGTGTCACGCATCACCTCCCCAAGTCCTTCGTTCCATTTGGGCAAGGGACGAGTGAAGCGGTGAGGGAATAATCAAGGTAGTGGGGCTATCTCGTAAATTGTCACTCAGCACGTAGAGCCTTGCAGACCTGTCAATGCTGAGTTGATAGATAAATTTTATTCGTTCAAAAAAAACATAAGCATCCCCCACGGAAATGATTTTGTGTAGAATGAAGCACCATTCTAGAAGAAATAATTTTTTTAGACCACTCTTGGAAGGTCAGAAAAGGATAGATGTCTACAAGTGCCGCGTTTCTATTTGGATTCTTATGGGCGGAGGTTCTGCATGGAATTGGGCCTCTTCTGCATTTGGACTACATCACGTTTTCTGTTGGAGACCGAGCTTATGGACCCAAAATTGTATCAGTTCAGCCTAAGACTTGCTGTGTTTTCTAACCATCCTAACCCTATGTATTTCCTGCATCATGATTTATTAACAACGACTTACATAATTTAACTTAACTGAGGAGCAAGAGCTTTAGAACTAAGGCTTCCCGGTGGCTAATGTTTTGGTTTCCCTAATTTGATTTTGTGCTGCCTTCAGCTCACAGTTTCTATTAACCACCCCAGGACACAAGTCTTTATACCCTCGATATGGCTCTGGAGACACTGACACTTTCTTTGGGTTTAACACCTACATTTCATTATCTTTTAACTGAGTTCTTGGACACATTGGTGGAAAAGAAAATAATGGATGATTAATCCTTTTGTGTGAATGAGGACTAATGTACATATAATGAATATGACTTACGTAAAAATTTCTTCTGCAGTAAAATATTATGCTAGTTGACACAAACCAAGGTTAAAGAGAGTTTAATTAAAAATCATAAGCTCACCCTAGTCCACAGCACTATCACATGCAAATCTAAGACGACCTACTAGACAAAAAAACCCTTAAATTGTTCAATAGCACCCCCTAGCATATATAATTTTAGGCTCTAAGACTAGGAAGCAAATTCTTTTTCTCATTTCTTCTCTAAAAAATATAAGTTTTTAAATATGTCTAGTTTTATTGGCACATTCTTCACATTGTTCCCGAACTGAATGTCTGAAAGTAACTATAAACAGAGGATAGCATGATCTAGCAGAATAATTTCTTGTGCAAGGATTTTCAGAATGATTTTACTTTAAATCTGGCTGTCTTCTATTTATTGTCTCTGCTTCGGTTGGCTGATTTAAGGAGATTTGGGGTTTGTTTGTTGTTTTTGGAGTAAGTCATCTAGGAAAGAAAAAAAGGCAGAGCTAGGGGAGGTTCCTCAAGTAGATCATGGAAGTCCACAAGGTAGGTGTAGTATATCTAACTCTTTGGTGAGTGTTAAGAACACAGCCCCTGGAGCCAGACTCTGTTCTGAGCTTTGTGGTCTCAAGCGGGCTCCTTCACCGGTCTGTAACTTCCTTTCTCTGTCCGTGAAATGGGTGAATGGTAATAGTCTCCTGTCTCGCAGAGCAGTAGCAGTGAGGACACACAGGAAGGCACCTGAGAAGTCTAGTACATAATTAATCATCAGTGACAGTCGGCCATGTTTACTTGACCGCAGATGCTTGGATGTGGTTGTGATATACAGCCTGGATTCTAATAGCAGAAAGACCTGAGTTCAAACCCCGTGGGACACCTTGGGCAAGTTGCTGAAACTTGGTTTCCTCACCACTAAATGGGGATGAGAATAACAGTTGCATGCAGTATATGCCCAATGTCAAGGTTAGATCCCTGGCTGGGTTAGTCGGTAGAACAGACAACTCTTGATCTCAGGGTCATAAGTTTCAAGCCCCAGGTTGGCCATGGAGCCTACTTAACAAAAGAAAAAAAATTGAATAGGTGAAACAAGTAGGTAGAACATAGCTGTTACTCTTCATTTCCTTCTGAAATGCCAGTAAAACAACAGTGAAAGGACTCTACAAAATAATAGTAGTCCTCCATGACTAACAGAAGACAATATCAACATTCTATAAGGTGGAAAGCAGAGAGTGGAAACCGATTTAGCACACCCAAGAAAGCCAGTTGTAGTGTAGATGGCACAAAAAGCTCCGGAATTGCTCACACTAGATGTCTCTGGAGATGGAGGCAAAAGTGGGGCTAAAAACAGGAGGATTCATTGAAACCCAGGTCTGCCTTTCATTCCTTAGAGCCAGGCACTGTTAAGGCCAGGGACACACCAAAGTGAAATCAGGATTTTTTTGAGTGAAAGTCTGCAACCCGAATGCTGAGATTCTTGGTTGTCTTCCTCCATATGGCTCCCCAGGATGCTGGCAAGGAGGTTTAGACTCTCTTAAGACATGATTAAGATGCAACTTCTCTGACCCAAGTAAATAGACCCAAGTATATTGCCCTTGGACATTCTTTAACTGAAAAGCCCATCACATCCCTGGTCCACATGCCCAGCCTGTGTGCACGGAGTTTCCATCGGTGGTCTAGTGTTCCATGCCCACCTGGGACAGAGAGCCAGGGACCCCAAACCAGGGTCTCCTGAAGGTGGACCATTGTGTGGTATATACTGTGGGGCATATTACAGATTTTTAATGTCTGCCACTATCAGTATCGCCTTCAGCCAAGTCTTAATCTCTCTAGGCAGTAGATACTACTGGTGTAAAAGAGAAGGGATAGATTAGACCTTTCTTGTTTGTTTGTTTTTAGACCAGACCACCATCTATACGGGTACCTTCCTTGTGCTCAAACAGCCCAGGACATCAGGACAAGTCTCTGAGGCCCACCTGGTTACTTTTCAGAAGTGTATCTACATATGACTACTAACAATAAATGTATTATAGTAATAAGTAATATATCATGAGGATAAATAATAATACCTAAGAATTATTTGATTATCTACCATGTTTCAGATGCTTGCATTACCTTCTTTAACCTCACTTCATGGGATACTAGTGGTTTATGAGAGACATTCTTTTATCCCCATTTTGCAGAGAAGCTAACTGAGGCTTCAAGGATTTATATGTAAAATGTACAATCAGCCAGTGGCAGAGTCTGGGTTTTGAAGATCTGGCCACCTCTGGAGAACCAGTTCTCTATAGACCTCACCATGCACCTCTTTTTTGAACTCTGTTTGGTACTTCCCCTTATACTCATTTGAGGTCCCCGCACTGCTTTCGGTCTTAGTCTGGCTTCATTGCCCGCCACTGGGGAGTTATGTTTTTCCCCTGCAACGTGTGTGGATTGGCACTGGAGTCATAAAGGAACTGAGCCCTGTATTCTTCTCGCACAGATCGTTTGCTGTGAGGTCTCAGAGTCCCCATTTAAAAGGTTCTACATATATGACTTTACATCATTCAAATCGCTGCACATCTGAACTCGAACAGGATATGTTGTGTTTGCTAGGGCCGCCAAGCCTGCAATGACTGTTGTTCAGGGGATGATGTGACACACCAGTTGTCCTTTAGATTGCCAGACTCTATAAACTAATAAGTGACTATTTTAACAGATCTTTATACATAAATTTTTTTTCTGCCTATTGTCGATTTTAGAGTATATAAAAATAAGGGGAGAACATAAAATAGACTTAATGAAGCATCAAGAAAATCTTTTAAAAGAAACCTGGGGGAGGCTGAAGGTGAGAACTCTTCACTTCTGCTGTGCATTTTTTAACATTGGGGAAAATGGATGTAACATAAAATTTACTACTTGAGCCATTTTTAAATGGACAGTTCAGTGGCACTAAATACCTTCACTTTTTTATGCACATGTCACCATCATCCATCTCCAGAAGTTTTCTCATCTTGCAAAACTGAAACTCTGTACTCATTAAACACTAACTCCCCATTCCCCACCCTTCTACCCCAGCCACTGGCAATGACCAACTTTCTGTCTCCCTGAACCTGGCTACTGTAGGTATTGTGGAAGGTCTAAGCTCATATGATCAGTACTATAATTAAGAGAGGAACAGTTGTTGTGTATTAATGTTATTACCCAGCGGGTTCATGGTGAAAATATTTCAAAAGTTTTTAGAGTGAAATAACATATATTAGGCGCTTCTCTTTCTTTGAAATAAGTTAAAACCTATTTTTTTAAAAAATCCTGAGGTTCTTGTGATTTTTAAAAATGATGGTGCCATGTGCTTGGACAGATGTGATTCCTTGCTCTTGTTCTCCCGTGGGGCCCCAAACACAATTTCAGTGAACACTACAATAGAAGCTCCATTCTTTCTTCCACTTGGTGCCCCCAGCCTCCAAAGTTCATTCCTCAAAACCACCTGCCCAACATCATACTCTGCGTGGGATTAATGTTGCTGAAGAGTGTAGCATTCGAGTGAAGAAGGACAAACATTCATTCACTCTTTTCCCCAAACTTTGACTGAGTGCCTCCCACTGTCACATACTGCCTACAAACATAGATCAGAGCAGCACTGTCTCTAAGGGGCTTACATTCCTGCAGGTTGAAGCCTTCAAAAGAACCTGTGGTAAGGAGAGAGAGAGAGGTGGATAGACAGATAAGCTGAGGCACCAGTGCAAGAACAGTGAGGGGGAAGCTGCTTCTATACAGGAGGCTGAGGATGTCAGTCATCATGGTGGCTTTTGACGGGGGGCAGGGAGTGCCTTTCTTCACCAGGCTCATAAAGTGTACCATCCCACTTTGAGTCGCTTCTGCAGCTCCTTAGGGTTTAGTCTCTGGATAGATTTGGAGTGGTTCAAATGAAAAAGAAGCAGGGGGGCCAGGTGGTGTTCATTAATTTGAACAAGAAAGCAGCACTGTCTGTTGCCCCTTGTCTCTCACTTCCCTCCGCAGCCGTCATTAAATGCAAGCATGAGAATTTTACAGAGCGGGGTTAAAAGTCCTATGGTGCACAGATTAGCTAAAATCTCTCATTTGCCTCATGTTTTGTTGGAAGGTGGACCTTCCTCTTCTATGAAAGGTTATACCAAAAACAACTCTAATTCATTTCCAGATTACAGTGTCCTTTCAAAGAAAATCCCCAAAGAGACACCTGCCTGATTTGTTGGGGAAATAATAGAGCTTCCTACAAGACATAACGATGATAGAAGCTAGTTGTGGCCAGGTGGTGCTCTTTTGGAGACTGGGACACGGGGTGACAGAACCGTGAGCTCTAGGGACGGAGAGGAACCCCATGGTACCCGTTCAGGGAGATGTCACCATGCTGTGGAGAGGACAAGATGAGGCCATTTGCCCTAGGAGCTGAGCTGATGGAAGTCAGGAACTTAGGCTCTTAACCCAGTTTTTTAAAAGCACGAGGACACATCAGCCTGGTCCATTTAAAGCACTCCACTGGATTGTAGTTTCCTCTTGACCACATACAAAGGGTATGTATTTAAGGAAAAGCTGTTTTAATTATGTAGGGTCAACTTATTTTGGTCATGAACACCTGTCTCAAGCTTAGAACAAGGGCCAGGTAGAGATGAAAAATAAATTTAAGACCAAATTGTGTATGATTTTATATAGAAAGACTAGCTCTCTGGGGGGAGAGTTTGATTTATACTGTTTACCAATTTCCACTGTGTATTTACTCCCACAAAGGCTGATTTCAGACTACTAACCATTGGCTAACAAAATTCTTGAATATTTAACAACTGGCTCTCCTACTCAAGGCCAGCTCCAGCGTACCACTACAGGTTTGACCGGCCAGTAGAAATAGCCTTTTTTTAAAGACTTAAATTTGAGTGATTGCCAGAGGTGGGAGGGTAAAAGGTACACAACACGGGTGAAGGGGGATCAAAAGGTACAAACTTCCAGTTATACAATAAATAAGTTACAGGAATGTAAAATACAGCATGGTGATTGTAGTTACTAACACTGTATTACATATTTGAAACTTGTTAGGGAAGTAGACCTCAACAGTTCTCATCACAAGAAAAAAAAATTTGTAGCTATGTATGATTATAAATGTTAACTAGACTTACTATGCAGTATATACAAATGTTAAATCATGTTGTACTATGTATGATTATAAATGTTAACTAGACTTACTATGCAGTATATACAAATGTTAAATCATGTTGTACCCCCTGAAAACTTAATGTTACATGTTAATTTAATGTTACATGTCAATTCTACCTCAATTTTTTTTGAGATTTTATTTATTTATTTGACAGAGGGAGAGAGAGAGAGAGCACAAGCAGGGGGAGCAGTAGGCAGAGGGAGAGGGAGAAGCAGACTATCTGCCAAGCAGGGAGCCTGATGTGGGGCTCGATCCCAGGACCCTAGCTTAACCGACTGAGCCACCCAGATGCCCCTCTACCTCAATTTTCAGAAATGTAATTTGAATGCCTTTAGGAGAGGTACTTACTGACGGCTGTCCTTACCAATCATACCTGGTGCCTCTGCTCCCTATTGTTTACTCAAGTTCATTCAACTATTCACATTACTCTTCTGGCCTTGAGATGCTTTGGTCTGGGAGGTACAAATGCTGTTTTTCGCCAATGGCCATGGGGTTTTTGCCTGTGTCTTTGAAACTGGGTCCCTTCCAGACTTCTCATCTCATCCTCTGTTGTTGAAACACAAAGCAGGTGTTAAAAATTATGTGGCCTGCTTGGCCTGCTCTTACTCTCACCCTCTTTAATTTATATAGATTTGACTTTTTTAAGAATTCATAATATTGGGGCACCTAGGTGACTCAGTCTTGAGCGTCTGCCTTCAACTCAGATCATGATCCCGGGGTCTGGAGATTGAGCCCTACATCAGGCTCCCTGGGCAGAGGGGTTGCCTGCTTGTCCCTCTCCCTCTGCCCCCCCCTTCCCCCCCCCCCCCACTGCTCGTGCTCTCTCTCTCTCTCCCTCTGTCTCTAAAAGAAAAAAAAAAAATGCACAATTATTTATTGAAAGAGATGCCAGTGCATGGTTCCTGTCCCCTTTTGGCCAATAACTCTGACCTTGGGCAACCTAGAAAATGTCTCAGAGCCTCTATATCCTTAATGGTTTCCTTAATATTCTCATCTGTGAATGCTTGCCTCATACAGTTGTTGTGAGGACCAAGTAATAACAAGTTAGAATAGTAACAATAACAGTAATCGCTGACATCTGTCGGGCTCTTACTACACAGCAAGGCCCGTGCATGGCCCTTGGTCTGTACTAATATAATTAACGCCCGCAGGCCCTGGTGTGGTGTGCGGCACTGCCAGGGATGTCATCAGTGACAGCCATTATGTTTACTGTTGTTAACTGGTTTTGCAATTACAAGACACCATGGCGATAAAAGCATCCAAAGCTATGTTTCTCTATTGTCGGGTTATCATGGGAGCTTCAGTTCGTACATACATAAAGGCCTCGTGTAAGAAACAGATTAAGCATGGTTAGATGTGTACTTGAGGAGTGTGTCTCCTCGAACAGTGGCTCTGAGAGAGAACAGGAACGTAGGCAAGCACATCAGCATACGCACAAGTTGTTCGGTGTTGTTTCACTACCCTTGGAATGTTTCCTACCAAATGACCATTGGACAACAGATGGGACCCTCAACATTTATGAGAGTTCATTTCAGGATTCTCCTTGAGAAATGGGATAAAGTCTCTAATAATTCTATTAAGTTTTATCAGGAAACCTTGGACGGTGGTAAAAGTTACCCTTTTACCTGCATTCACATGACAAGGTTTTACTGTGTTGTGGTATTTGCCAGAATACCAGCAAGATTTTTTTTTCATAAGTCCCTGAGAAAAGTGGCTGCCACCTTCTATATGAAGCACATAGAACAGGACACTCTTGTTACTCTGAACACAAAGTTTAAGGGAAGCATTAGCCTAAAACACCGGCTTTCATCAATGAGCACCTTAGGTCTTTCCAGAGGGCCTGCTGACAGGATCATTTTTGTTTCTAAATGAGAAAAAAAAAATACCATTCTAACTTAGTAATATTTCTGTGTGTCATCATAACAGCCTTTTTAAGAGTTAACATTGAAAGAATAGTAAGTGGTGAACAACATGGAGACCACCACTACTAACCTGCGTATTTATGGCTTGGAGTTAAACATCCAAGACCACCACATACAAAAATTCGAACGGCATTCTATTCCATCAAGTCGGATGTAAAGATAATATGCCTTGGAAACATCAGACACTCAAAAAGTGCGTGACTGCTGGTGAAAATACTGAGTCGGGTGCACCCGGGACATTTCAGTTGACGAAATGTGAGTGTGGGAAAAGTAATATTTCTAAATTCATATAATTTTGTACACAATATGTGGTTTTAAATATTTGTGTAGCTGAACTAATATTTATTGTAAGTCTGTCACCTGAAGGTTTCAACTACATTCCTGAAGGATTGATTATATATTTGAGTTTGCCAGGACATGTTTCTGAGGATCTTGTCTTTGGAGGAATGGGGATTGTCTCATATTTAGGCCCATGTGGTTCACCAGAGCCTTTAGACATGGGGTCTAACATATTTTCTTCTCCATGCCAGCTTCACCCTCCCCCCATCCCCCACCCTTTTAGTCAGGTAGGGAAAGACTTTCACTGAAGGTGAGAGGGAAAGGAGGGAACAATCAAGCTGCCTACGAAGACTTATTTGCCTGGTAGGATCTAGAGTGAGAAGAATGGAGAAAATGGGATCAAACATTCAAAAACCACTTTACATAAAGCAGACTTAGTAAACTAAAGTCTATTATACCACTGATAAGCCCCTCACTGGAAAGTCTCATTAAAGAACCTCAGAGAGATGAGAAATGACACTGGCAGAGAACGCAGATCATTGGTTCTTAGCTTTTCTTCCTCAGCTTGTCAGGCTGCCGAAGGAGGGCCTAGGCCCGTCATTGTCCCATGACCCAGTAAGTGCTCTGCTTCAAAGTCTTATGGGAGGGTACACCGGTCGTGAAGGCAGATGTGGAAAAACATGGGAATGGGAGTTTTTCTAGAAAGCTTCTGAAAAGACTGAGGAGGTAAGCAAATAAAGACACTCCTGGATAAACACAACCCATTAAAGCATTTCAGCATCGATTCTGTTTGCAAAATTTAGAATGAAGATTTTTCTAGCAGCCCATTTCCCTGAAAGGAGTGGGGGGGAGGGCAGGGATAGGGGGAAGAATAGTGCTTACCTTTTATTGCCTAAGTACCATATTTCAATTTTAAAGAACTTTTTCAACCCAAATGCTAGTTAGAACCAACCAGTCTTTTCCTAGCCTTGGGCTAAAAGTTACATCAATAATGGAACACCGCCACATTTGATTATTGACTGTGAAGACTGTGTATAGAAATCTAGTGACTGACTCCACACTGTAAAATAATCATGCTGTGACAGGATTGACACTTGTATTAGCTGGAAAGCCTGGGGGCACTGTTAAAACATCGACTTCCTTCATTTACACTGACTTCTGGAGAGAGAGGTGGCAGAAGGGTATAGAAGAAAATGTACGGGGAGGGAGCTAAATTTAGACTTAGCCAGGACTAATCCTAGAAGTGGTGGAGAAACAATCAAAGAAAATATAAATCCATTCTTTTCCACCAGTCAAAACTCAGAACTCCCATATGTGAAAACATAAAAGGATTTTTTTAAACACACTTTTTAAAAAGAGAAATCCATGCAGCAGAGAATGTATATGTTTTATAAATATGTCCAGTAATAGAAAAAAAACTTTTTTTCATGCAGAATAAAAGATGTGGTCTCCCTGCCAAGTTGGCACTGGACGGAAGGCAAGCTAATCTCTGTTTCCCTGAGATTCTTCAAAATGGCCCTAACAGGAAAGACTTTCTTGTCTGTTGAGTCACAGGGTTGTAAAGATTGACTCTGGCATTGCCAGAGGGTCCTGGATAAAATGAAATCAGGGTGGTAGCAAAGGAACGCGAGAGTATTCCTTGACCACCTGGATCCAGTAAGACTGAGCTCAGAGCCGCTCTTCGGAGGTAAACCAGTAAACCCCAGGCCTTCAGCCAGGTGGTCTCTCCATCTCTGGGGCTCTCACCGGCCGGCTCCACCATGAATGCTGGCTGGGTTCCACATAGAGTGACGATGTGATAAGTAAAGTCTGTAGTCTCAAAAATAGTGCATTCTAATGTATCCATTCAGAAAGACATTTCCTCTTAATTTCTTCTGACAGTTCAGGCCATCCAGGTGTAGGCCCTGAGGCTTACATTTCATTCCCTTCAAGAAAAATGCACCTCTGCCCAGCCCCGTTTCTGCTTACTAGCCATGTCACCTTTCCTTTGCTTGCGCAGAAAGATACCGCCACTTGGAGTTGACCCCCCCCATTACACGTACATAGCAAGGAAGAAAAATCCATATTCTACCCTTTTAATCAGAACCCTAAGTTTCCTTTCTGTCACCATTTCCTGTTGTCGGCTCAGCTGAAAACCTGGCTGTCCTCCTTGACTAAACCTGTCCTCTTCCACCTCCCCTGTACATTCAGGTGGCCTCAGATTTTATCAGTGTTTTTACTTCTGTAAGTATGTATATAAATGCTATGTTTACATCTATTTATTTTATTTAGAGATATTTATATTTAAATGATACATAAGTGCTATATTTAGTTTTGTGGGGGTTTTTTCCTCTGACATTTGTAATTGCTCCCTGAAGGTGGTAGGGATCTCCTTTGTCTTTTTCTTGTTTCCCTCAAAGGAAAGAAAGGCACCCAGCATGTCGTGGGCATTTGGGAATTTCCATAATAACTCTCAAATCCAGTTCTCATCCTTATTTCCGGGGTAACTACCTTATCAACGCACGTTTGTGATGCACTTCCTTTCCAACAGGTAGCCCAGTGAAGGAAGAATGACTTCCATACCTAATTCACAGCTAAGGAAACTGAAGCACACAGGTTACATAATCTGCTCAAGGTCACACAAGTAGAAATTGGAAAGGTCGTGTGACTCCAGAGCCTACAGTCTTATTATCCACTGTGCTCTGCCCCTTCAGTCTTAATTAGCTTTCACAGACTTTCTGCTGATTTACTGCCACAGCTTCCCAACAGGCTCTCTGCTTCCATCTCTGAAACATTTTGCTGGAAGGTTCATAAACGTCTTTAGCGGTGCCTCCTTCTTTTGAGAGGAAAACCCAGTGTGCGACCATGAGCCCTCCACCCCTGCCTACCTCCCCACGTCATCTCTCATATGCCCTCCTAGCACCTCATGCTCTCCCTGGCTCTCCCAGGCTCCAAATGGTTCCAAGTACTTGTCATGTTCTCTCCTTTCCCAGTCAGGGTACACATTCTTCCACCTTCCAGACCCAACCCTCCCTGGCTGGCTCTCCAGGAAGCTTCCCTGACCTCCTCCTCTGAGTTAAGCATTATCTCAAGTGCTTCCACCACACGTGTTTCTGTCATTTCCAAACATCAGTTCACTGTCCGATTTTCTAGTGGATAAGGATCATATCGCCAACCCTCTAGCACAGTCGGGTACACCAGGACCATTAAACATTGATTTAGTGAAGAATGGGCCATTGGGTTTCTCTACTATGGTTTTCCACAAGTACTTGTCAATCCTTGTTTCTTTTCATTGTGAGCCATGGAGCTGGCTTGTCCTGATAGGACTGAGTTTTGCAGACATGATCTTCACTAAGAAAAGGCAGAGTCAAGCATAACCCCCTCCCCCAAGATGTCCACATCCTAATTCCTGGAACCTGTCAATATGGTGCCTTACCTTACATGGGACTTTGCTGATGTAATTACATTAAGGGTCTTGACATAGAGAGATTATCCTGGATTATCCAGGTCATCCCAGTAGAGTCACAGGGATCCTTCTAGGAGGAATGCAGGAAGATGAGAATTGGAAAAAGAAGATATAAGAATGGAAACAGATCAAGGAAAAGAGATGCTAAGCTCTGACTTTGAAAATGGAAAAAAAGGAGCCTTGAGCAAAGGTAGTTGGTCTCTAGAAGCTAAAAAAAAAAGTCAAGGAAACATTCCTAGACCTTCTAGAAGGAAGACTGCCTTACAGACCAGTTTGAGTCTTTTGACCTCCAAATTTGTGTTCTAAAAATCCATTTGTTAAGTGGCAGTAGGAAGCCAATATAGATTTCATACCTTGAAATATAATAGTGCTGTAACAAACAGTTATAAATGTGGAGTGGCTTTGGAATTGGGAAGTGGACAGAGACTAGAAGATTCTGAGAAGCATGGTAGAAAAATCCTAGATTGCCTTGAACAGTTAGTAGAAATATAGATATTAAAGCATCTGCTGGCGAGGGCTCAGAAAAAAAGTGAAGATATGGTGAAGAAAACCTGTATCATCTTAGAGAATGCAAGTCTTCCCAAACACACTGTTGGTAGAAATACAGACATGAAACTTACCACTAGTGAGTTTCCAGTTAGAAACTGGAGGAAAGGTGACATTTGTAATATGGTAGCCAAATGCATAAGAAATCGTGTCCTATAAGGATGTGGAAAGCAGAACTTGGAAACAATGAACTTGAATATTTAGCTAAGAAGATTTCTTAGCAGAGTGTTGAAGTCATCGCCTAGTTTCTTCTTGCTGCTGATAGTAAAATGTGAGAGCAAAGAGATAAATTGAAGGAGGAATTATTCATCAAAAAGGAGCCAGGACTTGTTGATTTGAGAAATTATTAGCCTGTCCAGATTGCAAAAGATGCTAAAACTAGGAGATTTGCTGTCAGGAACACATGCTCTGGAGGGAAGGCCAAGGGTGTGGCTGAAAAACTTTTGCTAATCCCTGGAAAAAATTAAAAGGTCAGAATGTTCAGTCTCATGGATGATTTTGAATAGATGAGGCGTGTACTCCCTCAACCACCTTATCAGAAGCAGAAACAGAGAGGGGATCATCTAGGAGATCTCTGTGAATCTTCTGGGAAGCATGGTAGAATACATTCTGTATGGATGGAAGAGCTCTTCTGTAGAGGAGCTTCCGTGGTAACGAAGTGAAGCCCCACGACATACACACAAGGCCGGTGCCATTCTTGAGATCATGATACCAGCAGAAACACTGCCAGTTTGGGCAGAAAGGGACAGCAAGAGGGTGAGGCAAAAGAACAATGTCACAGTCCCAAACTTCTGCAGGCAGGAAACAAGCTGTTAAAAGAGCTCAACTGCAAACACATTGCTGCCCTTCTAGAAAAAGGAAAAATGACCACAAGGCTGGAGCTGCAGGTCCAGAGAGCAGAGTCTTAATCCACAGAGGATTATTACCAGGCCTTGAAAGCTCGTACAGTTTGCCCATTTGGATTTTGAAATTGCTTGGAACAAGCAACTCTTTTTTTTTTTTTTTCCCCTTCCGTTTCTCCCTGTTTGAATAAGAATGCTTACACTGGCTTCTTACACCTGCCCCACCGTTGTATTTTGTGAGCAGGTCACTTGATTTCTGGTTCCACACGTTCACAGATGGAGACCAGTTCTGCCATCATATGGATTACACCCGGAACCTCCTTCATATCTTATTTAGATTATTTAGGGACTTTTGAGTCGATAAGATTTGGCTAATAATTGAGACTTGGGTTGATGCTATAATGGATTGACTTTGGGTTACCTCAAGGTGAACCTATTTTGTATGTGGGAGAAGGCTGAATCTTTAGTATGGATCCAGGGGGAATGGGAACACTGTAGCAGGTCAAATAAAACCTGCCCCCAGAGATGTCCACATCCTAAACCATAGAACCTATAAATATGGTACCTTACATGGGAAAAGGGACTTTACAGATGTGATTATGTCAAGGATCTTGACATGGAGAGATTTTCTTGAATTATTTGAGCATGCCCAGTGTCATCACAAGGATCCTTTCAGGAGGGAGGTAGGAAAATCAGAGTTAGAAAAAGAAGTTGTGAGGACAGAGCAGAGCTCAGAGAGGAGAGAAGATGCTACAGTACTGTTTTGAAGATGGACCATGAGCCTGCGAGTGTAGGTGCTGTGTAGACGCCGAGAACGGCATGGAAACGGAGTCTCTCCTAGAGCCTCCAGATGGAAGGCAGCCCTGCAGCTTGTTTTCAGACTTCTGGCCTTCAGAAGTGTAAGATAATAAGTGTGTGTGGTTTTAAGCGCCCACGTGTGTGTTGACTTGCTACGGGAGCAACAGGAAGCCGATGGAGCAGGTTTCCTGGGCCCTGAAAAATTTGGAATTAAGAAAGAGTTGTGGGTGTGTCCAGCAAGTTCCGGAAGTGCTGGAGTCTGACTTTTTGGCTGGCTTCTACAGCATAACTGTGAGAAAAACGATCGTGCCTGTAAGAAAAGCTGGATCATTTAACTTTTTTGTTTTCAGCTTTGATGTTGACAATTTCCTCAACTTAGGAAAATCTGCCGAGATTTTGGTTCATCACAGGGAAAGTTTAGCAACTCTGCATAAATGGTGACTTTTTATGTGCTAAAATATTAGACATGATGGGTGATCCATTTCTTCATTCTAATATTTTATTAGCTTTGATTAAATATACTTTGATTTTTCTGGCTGTATTTTTACCCACCAGAAAAATCTGTGACAAAGCGTGTTCATTTTGTGCTAAAGAACTCAAATGTAGCCTTTTAGAGAGGACCGTCCACTATTATTTGAATTCCTAAAATCTTTGATCTTATTATTATTAATGGCAATGAATATGACTGGCATTTCTATATGTTTTGTTTTAGTTGATGGTTGGGGAGAAGTGAGAAATGGAAAATTCAAGAAGTGTGTGAGCAGGGGTGTAGGTATGGATGTAGGTGCAGTTTTTTGGGGTATGAACCGCAGATTTTGCCTCTGTTTCCCTCTTCATGTGTCCAGGTGACATGTAGCCTGATTCACTATGCTTATCCACTACAGTTAGCTAACCAAGTAGTTTGAGCTTTGTGTTGAAGTCTCAACACAATTCAAATTTTAGCCCAATTTAAACTTTCAGTATTTTTCTTCCATGTTTCTGTGAATTACACATAATTTAGTTCAAATAAGATATTTGACACAGTTGTACATCAGATTATTCGAAAAAAAGATTTCTATGATTAATGATAGGTAGTTCTGTGATCAAGAAAACATACTTTTAAAAAAATGAGCATCATGGTAGTCATCAGTCCTATTCGTAAGTATTCCAGTGTTGCTCTTTCTAAGCACATAGAAAGATTATACTTTCTCCATTCTCTTGAATTTACATGTAGTTCTCTGATTTGCTTTGGCCCATAAACATGAGCCCTTACCTTTTGCTCTGCTCTGCCGTTCACTCCTCTGTTGTAATGATCGTGACAGCAACTGCCAACATGGGGCCTCCGTTAGCCTGAGTCCCTGAGGGCTTAGGAAGAGCAGAGCCCCGCCGCTAGCTTGCACTAGACCTACATACAGCATGTGCAAGGCATAAACTTGTATTTTATTGAACCACTAAGATTGGGAATTGTCTCTTACTCTAGTATGATCTCCCCTATTCAAAGTGATACAGCGTCTTGGGCAAAAACTGAATATAGTTCTTCCAGATTAGTTCATTGTCTGGGTAGGTATGTAATACTTCTTTGAAAAACTCAGACATACATCATCTTGTGGAAAACATCCTCAACTTACACTTCTCCCTGTAATTTGACTACGTTATAGAGAGCTTGTTACTTTTAATTACTTACATACTGGCATAATGACTTAATGACTCTGTTTTAGATTTGTTGGTACACAACTAAATCTGTTCCAAGCAATTTCTTGCAACTCTGTTTACTTTTTATTATTTATTTCTTTATATATTTTTTAACTCTAATTTTTTATTTCTTTTTTAAAGATTTTATTTATTTATTTGACAGAGAGAAACACAGCGAGAGAGGGAACACAAGCAAGGGGGAGTGAGAGAGAGAGAAGCAGGCTTCCCGCCAGGCAGGGAGCCCAATGTGGGGCTCGAACCTGGGACTCTGGGATCATGACCTGAGCTGAAGGCAGACACTGAACAACTGAGCCACCCAGGTGCCCCTCTCTTTACTTTTTAAAGATTGTTTTAAATGTTTACAATCTACCTCAGGAAACAACTGCACAAAATATATTACGTCTTTAAAGCTGATTTGCCCTCCTTAACACTTGCTTGATATAAAATGAGGTATCGGGCTATATTTTAATTTATAGAAAAAGAATTTCCATGAAGTTGTTACTTTCCATGCCAACTTCATTACTACAAACAAAATACTAATAATTTTAATAATTTCCTTGGACAGGTAGTTATAAAGGGAAGTGTTGAGTTCATGAAATTGTGAAGATATAGGTTGATCTAAGTCAACAGTTACGTCTGGTAGCTTGGGCCTTGCTGTTTGTTAATAACCAGGAATTCTAGTCGAGTGAATGTGTCACCATCACTCAGAAGACAGAAGCTAAAACTCCTTTATATTTGAAGAAAACGGTATCCTATCCTATTAATGCCACATTAGAAATCCCATCTAAAGCATCAAATGAGGTTGTGGGTGTTTTTGTTTTAAGATTTTATTTATTTATTTGAGAGAGGGAGAACAGGGAGAGCAGCAGAGGGAGAGGGCGAAGCAGGCTTCCTGCCAAGCAAGCAGCCTGACGCAGGGCTCCTTCCCTGGACCCTATAATCACAACTGAGCCACCCACATGCTCGAGGTTGTTTTCTTAGAGAGTACATCCTATGGGTTAGTCCCGCAAAGTTGGAATGATCACTCATATATTTTATAGCTGATGTCTTCCTTTTTTAAAGCTGTACATACCACTCCAAATCTCCTAATTGTAGTTAAATGATTTACCTTTCTAGTTTTCATGTACTTTCTGAAATGCAGTGGTCAAAATGTACACAAAACACACACAGAGAGAGAGCTCTGTGTAGGGGGATCCTTTTGCGAATTCACCCTCAGTGCTTTTGTGTCTTTTCTCTGCGTAGCTTCCTCACTGGCAGCCCCAGGGTCTAGTACTCCAATCCCCAGGACTTTTCTCTAGGCCTCCAGCTTCCTGCATCCATCTGGCCCCTGGGATTTCTTTATAAGACTCAACTTCCTCCTGTTGGGCCCAGAAAAAGAGATTAAGTCTCCTCCTCACATTTCCAACCCAGAAACAGCTCAGAGAGCCGAGCCTCACAGGGCTACAGCTATCTAGATCTGCTCAGACTGGGTGGGATGACACAGGCAAAGAAGTGGTGGCGGAAAAGAAGTTCCATCCCTTGCCAACAGGGAAGGTGCTTTCTGTCATCTTCCAGAATGCATTGTGTGGCTCCCTTCCCAGTGAAGGAGGGTGGGGCGCCTGGCTGGCTCAGTGGAGCGTGCTGCTTTTGATCTCCAGTTGTGAGTGAGGGCCCTACATTGGGTGTAGAGATTACATAAGAATAAAGTCTTCAGAAAACAAAAAAAGAAAAGAGTTAGAGGAAGTTCAAGGGGATTTTTTCAAAAAAGCTATCAGTTTCTCTTGAGGGTTCTGACTTTCCCTTTGGGAGATGCCACCCAGGGACTGGGGAGCAGCAGCATAAATATGCTTGGGTTTGACTTTCTCCAGCCTCAGAAAAACTGAAAGAATGGTAAGTTTACTCTAGATACTGACAAGTATGTTCTGTTCATCAAGAGAATTATTCCAAGCAAAGGAGAAAGTTGTTTGATTTGCTATTTAAATGAACCTGCCACTACCTGGCTTTAGTTTGCAAATATTTTTGAGAAATGGATGCCTTTTTTCAACTGATGAAACTCCTAAGTATAAAATAGGTTAAAGGGGTTGCTGCTCTAGGACTTTTACTTAATAGGCAGATGCCTTAGGGCACCTGGGTGGCTCAGTCAGTTAAGCATCTGACTCTTGATCTCAGCTCAGTTCTGGATCTCAGGGTCATGAGTTCAAGCCCTATGTTGAGCCCCACACTTGGTGTGAAACCTACTTAAATAAAATATAGATTCCTGGGCCTCGACCCCAGAGACTCATACTCAGGAAATCTTGGGTAGAGCCTGGGAATCTGTATCCCAGAGTATTCTGATATCAAAATGGATGGATCATGAAAAACACTGTTCTACAGACTGCTTGCTGGGGGCCTCTTCAATGGCTTCATATTTGTTTCCAATTTATAAGTGTCAAATACCAATAAAATTGGTTTTTCTGCCAAGGAAAATAGTATCTTACTTATCACTTCCATCATCTCCCAAATTCTCTTTTCCTATTTCTGGAGCATCCCAGACGTGTCATAACTCTTGGCTCTCTGTGGGTCTGCTCTATCTGAGGCTCCCATTAACCTCGTCTTGTCAGCCCTTCTGGTTTTCTTTGTTTGCTTGCTTGTTTCTTTGCCTTTTTTTTTCAAGCAGATCTCTGTAAACCTCCCCTTCCCCAACAAACAAATCCAGCAAAGAAGTGAAGTGATGTTTATAAGCAAATACAAAACTGACTTCTTGATGCAAGTGTAGCTAACTGGTAAGCATGTGAATGTTCCCACTTGGCAAGGTGCTGGGTGTTCTGAGGAAAGCAAAGAACAAATCCAAATAAATCATATGTTTTTAAGAATAAATAAAGCCCACATGTGACACCCTTGAATGTCAATAATCAAAAAGACACTATCAAGTGTTGGCAGGGATGTGGAGAAACTGGAACCATCCTGCATCCCAAGTGAGAATGTAAACTGTTGCAGCCACTTTGGAAAAGTGGTTGGTGATACCTTAAATAGTTAAATATACACTTAGCATATAATCTAGCAATTCCACTTCTAGGAACCTGTCCAAGAGAACTGATAATATATGTTCACACCAAGACTTATATGTGAGTGTTCATAGCAGCATTATTCGTAATGTACTAACTTGGAACAACCCAAATGTCCATCAAGTAGTGAATGCATAAACAAAATACGGTATATCCATACACTGGAATATTATTTAGCAATTAAAATAAGTGAAATACTGAAAGATGCTGCACTATAGATGAATCTCAGAAACATGGTACTAAGTGAAAAATGCCAGACCCCAAAGGCTAGATGTTACAAGATTCCATTTCTATGAATCTATAAAAGGCAAATTTGTAGAAACAGAAAGCAGCTCTGTGGTTGCTGTGGTTGCTACAGAGAGCAGAGAAGACCTGAAAATGGGTTTGAGGAAACTTTTTAGGATATTAGAACTGTTCAAAAACTGGACTGTGGTAATAATTGTACAATTGTATAAATTTATTATAATCACTTAATCATACATTTCTAATGGAATTTTATGGCATGTGTTACCTAAAGTGGTTAGATATTTTTTCAAAAGAAAACATATAGCAAATTAAATTATCGATAGTTCTTTTCTCTGCAAAGGAAATAGAGAGACACTAGTCAAACTATGGCCTGCAGACCTGGGGTCCCTAAAACAGTCTCAAGATGTCCTCAAGCTCATTGTACTAAGAGTACTAAGAAGCAATTTGCCTTTTTTTGCCGTGTTGACATTTGCACTGATCAGGCAAAAACAACAGTGGGTAAAACTGCTGGTGTCTTAGCACAAATCAAGGCACTGGCACCAAACCTTTAGTCATTATATTCATCCCTACCATGCACTTACAGGGGAAGCCTGCATTCCATTTTCACTTAAGAATATCTTTGATGGAGCAGTAAATGTTATTTAATTTTATTAAGTCTTGTGCCTTGGGCAGAGCTTTTTAATAGTTTTTTAATAGTCTATGTGATAAAATGGGAAAGAGGCATACATAAGGCATTTCTTCTGCACACCCAGGTAAGATGGTCATTTCAAGGAATAGTACTTGTGCAGTTGACTGAGTTGCAGGCTGAACAAGTGGTTGTTTTTATGGGACACCATCTCTACTTTAGAAAAAAAAAAATGCCTGACAGACAAATTATGGATATTCAGACTTGGGTATTTGGCAAACACTGTCTCAAGAATGAATGAAGAGAACTTGTCACGTCAAAGAAAACAATTGGCACAAAGTGTTGCTAGTCATAAAATTCAAACATTAAACCAAAAGTAGAATTTTGGAAAATTTTATACCACCATGAGCTTGACAGCTTCTGTCAAGATTTTCCTAATGAGATTGATGGTGATTTTAACAAATGTGATTTTTTTTTTCATATTATACAAGGAAATGTGACAAAATTTGGAGAATATGGGCAAAGGGGTCTTGATAGTAAAGCGTTTGAGAACTGCTGGCCTAGTGGCTAATAGCATGGACTATGGGGCCATTCCGCTTCCGTCCGAATCCTGCCATTAGCACTTATCATCTGTATGGTCCCAGGTAAATGCTTCCCTCTCTATGTCTCAGCTTTCTCATCTGTACAATGGGAATAAAAAGGGTACCTATCTCAGAGAGGTATTGTGGACATAAGAATGAGTTAATATATGTAAATATCTGTGAACATTAAAGTGAGTTAATATATGGAAATCACTTAGTGCCTGACTTATATAGTAAGTAATCATTGAGTTGTTACCTTGGCGAGTGGAAGTTTGTAAGAGCAAATACATCATACATACATAGTCAATAGAAATCTCTCTGTAGGGCACCTGGGTGGCTCGGTGGGTTAAAGCCTCTGCCTTCGGCTCAGGTCATGATCTCAGGGTCCTGGGATCGTGGCCCTCATCGGGTTCTCTGCTCAGCGGGGAGCCTGCTTTCTCCTCTCTCTCTCTGCCTGCCTCTCTGCCTACTTGTGATCTCTCTCTCTGTCAAATAAATAAATAAAATCTTTTAAAAAAATAAATCTCTCTGTAATTATATATACTTTCTTTTTTCTTTTTGTAACTGGGAAATCTGAAGCTGGAATTCCCGCCTTGTTCCTCTGCCGCATCTTTGGTCCTCCCACTTCCTGCCCGTGCGCTCCTGTGCTGAGGGACGGTTTGTTCCTGGCTCCCGAGTACCAGCACCCCCTCTCCACTGAGCCCCGTTGTTTGGGGTTTCCTTCTCTTCCTAGCAACCACACAATGTGTTTTTAAGGAAGATGCGGTGGGGCAATGTAATTGTGAAGTGTACCGTTTCATACATTGACTATAAACAGAACACAATTGTGTATCATTTACAGTCGCAAAATTAGAGGCCCCATTCCTGCCTCAGCAGTGTTTACAGTTGGTGTCTCAATAAATAAGAAATAAATAAATAACAAAATTACAATGTATCATTTAGGCTCAGTGTTTGGAAAATTATGTGAACAGAGAAAAAGCTTAAGACTCCGTCCGGGTCCATTTTCAGCGCTTAATCCAAGCCTCCAGGAAGTTTCGGGGGTGGGAGGGGAGGCTAACTTGGAACCTACCGCTGCAGTCCTTCAGAGAAACTATGTTGGAGCTATTTTTATCTCTCACTGTTAAAAAGAAGTTTATCGTTTGTTGACCTTGTTCATTCGTTCTACCGGTCTACAATGCGGAACTCCCATGAAGTGCCAGACCCCAGCGAGGCAGGGAGACCCCGCTGGCAAAGAGGGGACCGGGCCTTGCCCTCCTGAAGCTGCTTTGTGAAAACTAAGGTAGTTCATCTGTTGTTCCCTGGCTGTGTCAGCAGAAGGAAGAGTATACATTTTATATGCCTTTTAAAAGTGTATGAAAATACTCTTCAGTTTAGTGTGAGGCAAAGAAATAAGAGAGACCAAAAAAAAAAAATCATAACGATTGTTTCTTTTCCTAGATCACAAAAAAAAAACTACCCTGCATTTTGAAGTCCTGATAGTATACAGATAAACTCACGCAAGAGCATGTAAATCATTGGTGTTTCACTAATTTAAATGGCTTCTGCTCTCCTGAGAGAAATAGGAGCTCTCAAAAGAGTTCATTCCAGGACCATCTGTTTTAGGCACCATCCCACATCACTCTGCATGTGGTAAGAGCAGCGGGTTGGCCCGGAGGAGTCTTTACTCCTTGCCCTCTCCTGGGTCTTTAATTATCGCTACACATCAGGGTCCTTGAGTGGATATAGTCACCTGTTATAAATAGGTTTAGAATAGTCTGTCCTTTCATTTCAGGGGTGTGTTTTCAGAGCAAATTGCAAAGCATCCTGAATATTTTTTGAAGATAATATTGTATGAATATAGAGCAGTACTGTTATTGAGATAGTATACCTACTGATATGTTTGCAGTTTTTTTAAAGATTGTATTTATTTATTTGAGAGAGGGCACAAGCATCAGCGGTGAGGGAGCAGAGGGAGAGGGAGAAGCAGACTCCCTGCTGAGCAGAAGGCCCAACATGGGACTCCATCCCAGGACCCTGAGATCATGACATGAGCCAAAGGCAGACACTTAAGCAACTGAGCCAACGAAGAGTCCCAATGTACTTGCATTTTAAGACTTGACAGTGTTTCTTTCCCATGAGACTGGTAAATTGGAAATAAGAAATCAGATCAGACTAAAAACCAAAGAAGTGCTTTTTGAATCTAAGTTAGTATTGAACATTATTAATTCAGTTGAAGTCGGTCTCAGTATTTGTTATGGGTGGAATTAACTAGTTATTGTTAATCACGTTCTTGTCTCTGTCACTGTGAGGGCCTCCTGCAAACGTCATGTCTCAGTAACTGCAGTTGACTTTTATAAACACAAAATGCACTGAAGTCCATTAACCTGAGCACATAAACTATGTCTATAATTATACTACTGCTGCTCTTTGGCACTAGACTTCTGTGTCTAGATTCTCTTACTGTTGTTTCCTTAAAACACCTAAACATCAAATATTAGTTGCACATAATTTTCTAAAAATAGTTATAGCTGTTATCAAGCTAACCCCTCTTTTCATGACAGTGTTCCCTGTTAAAACGCTGGGCAGTTTCATTGTACAGTGTGACCTCTCTGCAGGGATTTTTGTCCATGTGAAGTGACCGGCGGTGGAGGGTCTCAAACAAATCTAACATTTCCGTGATGACAGTTCCTGCCACTGCCTACCTGCTGATCCTCAACTTGTCTTTTACGTTTGTGTTTATGTCTTTCAGGAAAAAAGTGCCGGTTCAAACGTAAGACTTAAAACTAATAAAGAGATTCCAGGATTAGTTCATCAACCCAGAGCAAAGTAAGTTCTAGTTCCTCTTTTTCCTTCTGTTGTTTTTAAAGCTATTGATATTTTCAGAGTGAGCTCCGTTTTGCCTGCCAGGTAACCAAGACGTATTGTAAAGCTTCATTGAATTGAGACAGTGTGGTTTGGTCCAATGGAACAGCATGGAGAGTCCCAAAACAGACCCACAATAAATGACAGAACCGACATTTCAGATCAGTCAGAAGACTATAAAGCAGAATACCTTTATGACTATGGGGTAGGGGAGAATTTTGAGTAAGTCACAAAAGATGCAGAACTTAAGAAAAATGATTCGTTAATATGACTGCATTAAAATTAAGAACTTCCCTTTATCAGAATTTACTGTGGGAGAGTTAAAGGAAATGGTGGAATATATCTACAGTGCATATAACTGGTAAGAGTTGGGTTTCAGAATATGTAAACTTACCCTATAAATCAGTAAGTACAAAACAGAGCTCATAGAGAAAGAGGCTAAAGATGTAAACATTTCACTACAGAGGAAACTTGAAGAGCTAATAATGTCTTGGGAAAATACCATTTTGTACCACAAGACTGGCAAAAATTTAGAAGTCTGACAGTGCAAATGGTTGACCAGAGTGTTAAACAACAGGAACCCTTCACCCCAGTGGAAATATAAACCGGTACAATTACTTGGGAAAACAGTTTGTATTTTCTTTTTTTTTTTTTAAAGATTTTATTTATTTGACAGAGAGAAACACAGCCAGAGAGGGAACACAAGCAGGGGGAGTGAGAGAGGGAGAAGCAGGCTTCCCGCCGAGCAGAGAGCCCGATGTGGGACTCGATCCCGGGTCTCCAGGATCATGACCTGAGCCGAAGGCAGTCACTTAACCAACTGAGCCACCCAGGCGTCCCAACAGTTTGTATTTTCTAATAAAATTGTACCTGGGGGCGCCTGGGTGGCTCAGTTGGTTAAGCGACTGCCTTCGGCTCAGGTCCTGATCCCGGAGACCCGGGATCGAGCCCCACATCGGGCGCCCTGCTCGGCGGGAAGCCTGCTTCTCCCTCTCTCACTCCCCCTGCTTGTGCTCCCTCTCTCGCTGTGTTTCTCTCTGTCAAATAAATAAATAAAATCTTTAAAAATAAATAAATTAAAAATAAAAAATAAAATTGTACCTGGACATACCTTGCCCACCAGCATCTCCCCTCTCAAGTAGAGCCTAGAAAATCCTCGCGCATAGGGGCCCACAGACATGGTTGACTGGTTCATAGCAGTGTTGTTTACATGAGCTCCTAAGGCTCGAAGGCAAAACCCGAATGTCCTTCAGAAATATAATGGATGACCAAAAAATGAGGCATATTCTTAGGACAGGAATTCTCCCTATCGGTGAAAATGAATGACTTCTGACTGCACCTGTGAAGATGGAGGACTGTCACGAAGGTAAGGTTGTGCAGTGAAAGAGGTATTAGCACCCACTTGCCTATAGTTTCATTTACATAAAGTTCAAAAACAGGCAGAACTGATCAATAGGTTATATAAAGTATGTGATAAAACAAAATGACAAGCGAAGAAATGAAAAGGCGTTATACTTAGAAGAGTGGTTCTTTCATTGGGTGGAAGACAGTGGGACCAGAAGTTCTGTTTCCTAACCTGAGTGGTGATTACATGGGTGTTCCTCTCATTGTTATTCCTTAAAACTGTACAAATAACATGGCATGTTTTATGTGTGTTATGCATTGCACAATTAAAAAGTTACAGAGAATAATGAGTATTTTTCTAGATTGTTCTAGAACTGAATCAATCTTGGCAATAAAATGCCCTTTGTGTGACTTTGAAGCTGTCTTCTCTTTCCTTCAGAGAGGCTCTGTTTCCCCGAGGCTACAGATCTCTTTTGTGGTGTTGCACCTAAATCAGAACAAATTCTCTGAGGGTGCCGATTACACTGGGGCAGCTGATACAGTCACGCCCTCCCCCAAAATAAACCTATTACATTTATGCAGTAGTAGTTCCATAAATCCAAGTCCTAAGCAGAAAAAGTTGTGTTACGTCTGGTTCTTCCCAGGAAATGGAGACAAAAATAACTGAGCTCAAACTAATCCCTTTACCTGGCTCCCTATGTTTGGTGGGGCCGTAGGTGGGGCGGTTAGGGCTCCACAGAGTGGTGAATGAGCTCAGGGATTTAACTGTTTACTTACTTTCCTTCTTTCTTTTATAATTTACCATTTTATTAAAAATATTTTGTGTTCAACAAAATTTTTACTTTAACATTGAGATTGCTCTTTTATTTATGTTTTTTTATTTATGTGTCTCAGTGGGTTAAAGACTCTGCCTCTTTTATTTATGTTTTTTTGGTTTGGTTTTGGTTTTGGTTTGTATTTTTTTTTCAGTGTTCCAAGATTCATTGTTTATGCCCCACACAACTGTTTACTGTCAAAGAAAACTGGACACTTTAAAATCCACTTACCATTTACACTGACAGTGGGATGGTAAAACCGATTTTTGCACCCTAAGGGATACGTTATGCTGTAATTAAAATCTCCCCTCTCTAGTTCACTGGCAACCACTTTGATCTACACTAATTTTATCTGCCTTTGAGGGACAACAGGTATTTGACGATAGAACAAGTCATCTTTTCATCCAAGCCATTCGATATAGGCTATTTTTTTTAAGATTTTATTTATTTTGTCAAAGAAAAAGAGAGCATAAGCAGGGGGAGTGGCAGGCAGAGGCAGAGGGAGAAGAGGACCTGAGCAAGGAGCCTGATGCAGGGCTTGATCCCAGGACCCTGGAATCAAGACCTGAGCCGAAGCAGATGCTCAACCAACTGAGCCACCCAGGTGCCCCCAATATGTGCTATTTTTAAATGTTTCCCTTATCTCTGAGTTCTAAGGAGGGGCTGCATTAAGGAAAATTTCCTTCTTCCTTTGGTGTAAATCCTTCCAGAACTTAGACACACTAAAGCAGCATGCTTTACAGACCAGCATGTGCTGAGGTTTTCAGAGAAGTTGATTAAACTGGTTCATGTGTTTACATTAAAATTAGGAAGAAAATCCTCTGGAGAGTGGGGTGTGTGTGTGTGTGTGTGTGTGTGTGTGTGTGTGTGTTTTAAACTATGAGTCAGAACCTTGGGTTACTGGAATTCAACTACAAAATCCTCCTGGAAGGCCATGAGGAGTGAATGGTATTTTTCCTCCTTACTGACACAAAGGCTCAGGGAAACTATTATTTATTTTGCAGCATATAAAACAAGATAATGACTTTCTTTTCCCCAGAAGTGGAAGGGTAATCCATATGTGATAATGGAGATTTATTAATAATAAAGGTAGATAACAAAAGGCAGATAATCTTCACACTTTCATTTGATGTAACGAGCAGAGCACATTCTTACTTTGTAATCTCAGGCCAGTGACCTAATATCACTGGGCTCCAGTTTTCTCAGATTAAAAGAAGGGAGAAAAGTCCTCTTTCCTAAATGAAATAATGTACGCTGATTGCCTATTACAGTGTCTGATGCTTGGTAAGAATGCCTGAACAGTTAGGGGCCCCCAGGTGGCTCAGTGGGTTAAGCATCTGCCTTCAGCTCAGGTCATGAACCCAGGGTCCTGGGATTGAACCTGCGTCCTAAGTCAGGTTCTCTTCTCACCGGGGAGTCTGCTTCTCTCTCTCCCTCTGCCTGTTGCTTCCCCTGCTTGTGCGCTCGCGCACACTCATCCCAAGTCAGGTTCTCTTCTCACCGGGGAGTCTGCTTCTCTCTCTTCTGCCTGTTGCGTCCCCTGCTTGTGCGCGCTCTCTCTCTCTCTCTCTCTCTCTCGCTCTCTCGCTCTCTCGCTCTCTCGCTCTCTCTCTGTCAAATAAATAAAATGTTTTTTAAAAAAAGAATGCCTTAACAGTTAGAAATAGCCCAAATGCCCTATAACAGGAAATTGGGTAAAGAACCTCACTGTCTTCATACAGTGGAATGTTAGCAATTAAAACAAATGCACTGAGCGCCTGGGTGTCTCAGTGGGTTAAAGACTCTGCCTTCGGCTCCGGTCATGATCTCAGGGTTCTGGGATCGAGACCCGCATCCGGCTCTCTGCTCAGCAGGGAGCCTGCTTCCTCCTCTCTCTCTGCCTGCGTCTCTGTCTACTTGTGATCTCTCTCTCTGTCAAATAAATAAATAAAAATCTTTAAATAAATTAATTAATTAATTAATTAAATAAAACAAATGCACTGTAGCAACACATGGTGCTGGGTGGACCCGAGCAACATAGAAGAAAAGAGTAGGTCCTGAAAGATTACATAGAGCATGACGCATTCTTCATAAAGTTAAAAACAACTCGATAAATCATCTGCTTTATAAAGCATGTATGCAGTAAAGCCTAAATAAAAGGTGGGGGGCATCTTGGTTCCCCTGAGTTGGGGGAAACACACGCTTTGGTGGGAAGTAAGGTAGCTCTAGGTCATTGTCAAGGTCCTAGCCTTTGTTTTTTGTTTTGGTTTCGTGGACACTTATTATACTATTTTTAAAAATATATTTGACTAAATAGAAGTGAGCTGTGCATGAACTGCTAACAAAGGTGTGTCTTGATGTGAGGATTAAGGTTAAGCCACTTCCCCCAAGATCCCATTGAGCAATGGTGATGATAATTATGAAAGAAAGAACTGTGTTCAGGCCAAGATTTGCCAGGAACTCCCTAAGTGACTGCATTTTATTTTTGCAGGTGAAGTATTAGGGAGTCAGGACCGTGTCTTCTGAAACTTCTGTGGCTTGGGTTTTAATTATCTGGAAACCTTTTTTTTTTAAGTCACTAAAAATGAAAGCTGTATACCTTTCAGCTCTCAAGCTCATTTTGCCTACCTATTTCATTCCTTTGATTACTTGTCATTAAGATTCCATACTACTGTCATCCCTCATCTCATGAAGCTGAGGAATCACAGTCAGAAGAGCCTTGGATGACTCAGGGTTAACTCACAAGAGCTCTTCCAGCACCAACTGGGGGCACAGGAAGTGCTGGGGGGGGGAACATTGTGAGCTCCCCTGCTGATTCATTAGAGATAAATAGGAATTACTGAGACTGTTTAGTTTAGTTTTGTTTTTTTAAGATTTTATTTATTTATTTGACAGAGAGAGAGATCACAAGTAGTCAGAGACACAGGCAGAGAGAGGGGAGGAAGCAGGCTCCCTGCTGAGCAGAGAGCCCGATGTGGGCCTTGATCCCAGGACCCTGAGATCATGACCCGAGCCGAAGGCAGAGGCTTTAACCCACTGAGCCACCCAGGTGCCCCGAGATTGTTTAGTTTTGTCAGTTAAATCAAGTACCAACATACAGGCTTTTATAAAAGATTTTTAGATCTAATTAATCTTAACATCAAATATTCATACTTTATAAACTGAATCATAATTTAAATATCCATTTCTGTTATCTTGAGGAAAGAGGGAAAGGCCAGTGAGCTTTTTTCCTCCCTCACCTCGTACAGTCACCAAAGTGTGCATCAGAAAGGGCTTAAGGATGGAGTTACCTCACAATGCCGGTTCGACTCTTGAATGTAAAAACGAATATTAATGCCATTGTGTTGACCAAGTTTCTACATGATGAGAGAACATCCATGTTTCTCCAGGAGGAGTCTATGCAGATGGGGTAATTTATTTACTCCCTCAGAGTAACAGTGCTTCCTCTGTCCCTTGTTGAAGGGACTTCAGGGCTTGTCTGTGAAATGAATCCAAAAAGAACAGAGAGGAGCGGAGTGAGCCTCATGCTTGCGGGTCATATTCCCCTGGGAGACGGCATCCAGGCACGCAGGGCCTCTGGCGGGCCTCTGCTGCACTTCCCAGGACGACGGAGCTTGTCGGAAAGAGCTCATTTGGTGCGTCAGGATTTGATAAAGAATCAATCAATCATCCATTAGTCTTCTCTGGCTCACACAGTCCACATGCTGTAAGTGGCACGATAGTGACTCGGTCTGGTGGAAGACACGTCACAGTAGGTTTTGAAATGAGACAGAGGCTGGCAGGGATGTTCTGATGCTCTTACCGGAAGAAAGCAGGCAGCATATTTGTATCAGGGGGTGTGATGGTGGAGGTGTACCGACTGAAAGCCAGTTGCCTAGCTTTTCTTAGAATTGCTTGTCAGAGGGCACACATGAAAATGAAGATGGTAGAGTTGACTTCCCAGTACCCTCTGCCCCAGAGTGCGGCTACTGTCTGGTTCCGGATGCAGGCAGGGTCCCAGAGAGCCTGTCTTAACTAATGAATTCTGGGTTATGTAGCTTTTGTTCAGTTTGCTTAAATCAAGGAATGCTTTTTTTTTTAATGGTTAAAACGTGTGTAATTAAACTACACAAAACTAAAACCACTGAGATTTTTGTGTTTATTTACTATTATATATGCATCTTACAGTCCTCACCATTACCTTTGGCATCAAGCTCCTGATACGGACCCCAAAGCTCTACATTTCTTTTTTAAGATTATTTATTTATGGAATCTCTATACCCAATGTGGGGCTTGAACTCACGACCCCGAGATTACGAGTCAGATGCTCCCCTGACTGAGCCAGCCAGGTGCCCCTGAGCTCTGCATTCTTGATCCAGGGACGGCAGACACATTTGCAGAATCCCTTTTACTTAAGACTAATAGTTTTGTTAGTCTGGTACGCCTATGAATGAGTACTAACCCCGCACCCCTGTTTTCATGTTGTGATGGTTCGATTGAGCAGTTGATGGAAGTCAGTAATAACCGAAGAACGTCAGTGCCGGCGGGGGCCGCAAAGCCCAGCCTGATGGTTTTAGAGATGAGGAATCTGAGGCCAGCTCCTCACCCATGCCAACATACTGAACTGCCTCTGGGAGGAGTCGTGAATCGCATGATTTAAAATAGGGACACTTGATCAACTGATTAAATATTTATTGCCCTTCTATTATTTGCAAGGCAATATATGTTGAAAACTCTACCCTAAAAGTTTCCACGGTGACTATCAAATCCTAAATATGCCATTTTATGAGGTCTCTTGGAATTTCCTAGGGAAACTAATATTTGTATGGTTATCTATATGAAGACGTGTATGTGCGTGCTTGCATGTGTGTCTGCATGGTCGTCGATATTAGGGCCTATCTATGTTTTCATGCCTTTTCTGTCTGGGACCCAGAACTGTCCAGCAACTTCATTTGCTGAGAGCTTGACGAGGAACAGGGAGGATACCCAGAACGTGTCTGAGCAGCCTCAGTGACTGCCAGAATATGCCTGTTCCCCACTCACAAGACCCCCCCCCCCCCATGCAAGCTCTCCCTTGGAGCCTGTTTACACAAACTTTAGACACAGCTCTAACAGACTTGGATGGGCTAAGCTTGGAGTAGAGAAGCTGCAGCTGGGGAGGAGACTGAAAGAGAACCAATACCTTCTTTGACAAGAAGAAAGAAGGGGAAAGTTCTAAGCAGACAGAGGACAAAACCTGCAGTTTAAGGCCACTTTGCTTAAGGAGAGCCAGTTCTCCCCATGCTCAGGGCCCTGTCTGCTATTACAGAGGGGAACTGTGATTTAAGATCATGGGAGTGACCACTAGTCATTAAGTGAAAGTTAAATAATGTTGGTTATAGGTCCTCTATTAAAGTTTAGAAAATTTGCGTCCAAAGTGGCTCAAATAAAAAATGTTTTGTCACTTAAAGAAGTAAAACCATGGGGAATCTGGAAAAACTCAGGTATGCAAACGTGGCTTTTCCACCCAGGCAGAGAAAGAGAGGAGACTGTTTTAATATATTCTCATCATCCCAGATTCTGGCCTGCGTTTCTAACCTGCAACCAGAGAGGGCCTTTTTCTGAAACAGGACCTTTATCTGACTTGAATTATCATATAAAGGATGGGGAAAAATCACATGATGTATGTGAAAGTTGATTGCTGGTATCAGACAGTTTATCATTTTCCTTTTATATCAGAGTTGATGTCATGGTACTCCCAATTTAAATCTTGGTTTTACACACAGGAAAATGCTCAAGCCCCATTACCTGTCCTTGGAGGCCTGAGGGTTTAGGGTCCTTTGGGCTATTCTCTGTGGCCCCTAAACGGTGAGGCAGAATGCTAAGGGGTATGTCAGGTGAGCTGCCCCCACACCTAGACTTGCAGGCAAGAAGCTATTCCAGAGCCGCCCCTCCTTCCATGCCCAGCCACTACAACAACCGAGCACTAGGAAGAAGCACTGTGCAATGTGTCTCTTAGCCCAGCATCCTGAACCTCCTTGGACCACCTGCACCTGTTTGTTTCATGGCAATTACTATCATTAAGACCATGTTGCCACCAAGGGCTCTTTCCTTCCCACCCCCTTCCCATCTGTGAATCTCTGCCCCCCTTTACCTCCTTAGGTTTGGTCCCCAGCACCCACATCAGTCTCACTAAGCTGGCAGTTAAACAGCATCCGACAAGTAACCACAGGGCCCGTGCCGCTCCGATATGCTTCCTGACTCTCTCCCACATTCCAGTGGGATTTCACTGCCAAAGAGGTGTGTTGGCTGTCACCACTGCACAAAAGGGTCAGGAGCAACGTCAAGTTCTTTGCCTCCTTGATGCCAGCCCGTAGCTACATTGTCGGTTAAATACCGTGCTGATGATGGCAGTCTCTGCAAAATACACATTTCTATGTAATAACTTGAATACTGATGAATTTAAGTTCACATTTCACATTTACACACAGGCTTGAAATATGCCATGGAATGCTTGGCTATGCTTTTTTTTTCCTTTAAATCACAAATGTGTATCTGTAGAAAAAACTTGGCACACACCTCCCAGTAACATCACTATAAATAATATGTGTACATTGAAAGGAAATTGTATACCTTAAATCATTGGACCTGCTAGACTATAATGAAACACATTTATAGGAATTACTGTAATGGCATTTATCCTTAATATGACTTAGACTGTTTCAGTAGAAAAGTCAGCAATAAATAAATGTTGCCCTCAAAGTTTGGGGACTCAGCATTTTTCCTTTAAAGGAGCTAGTTGAAGAAAATACTGAAATACACACCTAACTACTCTTTGTTTTTTTAGCATGCACATCTCTGAAAGCCAACAAGAATTCTTCAGAATGTTGGATGAAAAAATTGAAAAGGTAAGAAGTAAAGTAAATAAACCACTTGTTTCAAGGGAAATATGCTAACTGCCTCATGAGTTAAGGTAATAATATTCTGATTTTTGTGTTACAAAGCTGTTCTTGTAAGGGGGTGGGTGGAGAGTTAAAAACAAAAGTCTCCCCTCGCACCAAAAAAAAAAAAAAAATGACTATGAGAATGTTTGAGGTATGCTGGAGCATCCAAGATGCCAGGCTTGTTGATCAATAATTAACACGTATAGGGCCAAATAGAGACTGGTCAGAGTCTTTGCCTAGAGACAGAACATTCCTGTCACTGCCATTGCCTACACTTGATACCTACTCTCACTTGCGACTGGGAGCAGGCGGGTTGGGAGTGCCCGCCAAGACCCACAGAGTGTCCTCGCTGTGCCTCACACCACTCGCAGCTCTCTACAGACGTCACAACTGTGTTAGTACCTACCGCAGGAAAATGGCTCTGAGACAGGTATTATCTGCATGTTACAGCCAAGGAAACTAAGGCTGAGAATACTTGAGTAACTTACCAAGGTTTGCAAGGCTGATAGAGGTCAAGTTGGAATTCCTCTAGGCTGATAGAGGTCAAGTTGGTCACGTGTGCCTGACCCCAAAGGAGAATCTCCCACGTTGCTTCTCTAGGAGTTTGGGGATTTGACACTGCCAGGAAGATCTGTGTGGAAATTGAACCCATACTTAGGATCTCAGAGTGCCATATGCTAATCAACTGAATGAAGTGTGGAATATGGTAAGAATTAAAGGCTTACTTACATACTTGTGGAATTTAAATTCATCACTGCAGGGGGTGAATTTTAAATATTACAGTTATAAATCTGAGTATTACCATTTGAAAACTTTGTTCTGAAGAAGAGTAAAACTCTAAATTCAGAACCTAGTACAACTGTGATTGAGGCAACATGGGCCGGTTTTGCCTTTGAAATTTTTTTCATTTTAATTTTTAATTATTTTTTACTTTTTGAGGCCCTTTTATATGAGCATTCCTTCACGAATTCCTAGGTTATGATATATATTACACAATGGAAAATAATGAAGAACTTAAATTCATCAGTATTTTAGCAGCGGACCCCATTGTGAAATGGACCTCCTTAAAGAATAGTTGTGTAATCTTCTAATGCACCATTGAAGGACCAGCATATGTTGCCAATGTGAAAGGCAGAGATGGATGATGAATTAGAATGGAACTTTAACCTACAGTATTACTTGGCTATGTATGAATACTCCTTTGCATATATTTTATTTTATTTTATTTTATTATTTTATTTTATTTTATTTTATCTTTAGAGAGGGGGAGAAGGGGAGTAGAGGGACAGAGGGATAGAGAGAGAGAGAATGTCAAGCAGGCTCCACACCCAGTGCAGAGCCCACCTCGGGGCTCCATCTCCTGCCCCCACAATCATGACCTGAGTCAAAATCAAAAGTCTGATGATGGTGCTCAACCAACTGAGCTACCCAGGTACCCCATTTTTTTTCTTTTTTCTTTTTTTTTTTTTTTTTTTTTTTAGTGAAATCCTGGCTTACAT